>CM029113.1:13804007-13959007 GCA_016859345.1 Istiophorus platypterus | reverse complement strand
AATCATTATTTTTGATGGCAAATCCTGACCTGGGCTACGACTAAGAGTTATTAGATAATCTGCCAATTCTTGCAAGTAATAGTTTTATCCGTAAAATTGTAGGAAATGCCCATTAATTATTTCATAGGGCTCAAGCTGGGGTTTTGTCCTAGTGTCAGTCCAAGACCAAATGTATTAACTTTACTATTATATATGATATATATAAAATATTAACATTTGGGAAACTTGAACCAAATAATCCTTTTGCAAATTTTGCTCAAAAAGTAGACTCTTAATGATTTACCGATTATCAAAATGGTTGCCAATTAATAAATTCTTTATGTGAACTAATCAATAAATCCACTATTAGTTTCAGTTGTAGTTGAGTGAAGACCCATTTTTGATGGCAGTTAAAATCACTCAAAGCCCATTGCCCTGCTGGCAGCGCTGAGATGTACAATGCCATTCTCTTCACACATCAGATGAAATAATAGATGGAGGAATTGTTTACCGTTTTTAAAGATGTGTTCACACTGAAGGTGAAATTATCTTTTGGTAATTGTGTAGAAAATCAATGACGAGATTGCAAACAGTTTCACAAACTGAGACAAAGATATGGCTGCTTGATTTTAGCCAAGATTGGAATCATATCCTCAAAACTGTACGACACCTCTTTCTGAATACCAAGAGATAGAAGGAGCAAATTTAAGAGGATCCAGAGGAGAATAAGCGAAACAACATGAGTTCTGGTAAAATTTCAAAATGTGATTTGTCTCACACACACACTCAGGTGGTGTCTGTTTGCTGTTTGTTAGCCTGACGCAACAAATGCCTTTATTGTCCCATGTTGCAGCTGTTTATGACTAATTAATGCAGAGTCTAGTGGTCTAATTGGCTTAAATAAAGTGTACTGTAAATAAACTTTTAATTAGTCTTGATATGATACTACCATTAACACACATATCACCTTCAAGTTTATTCATGTCTGTGGTCTATCATTATATTAGAATATTTTAGTTGTATAGGAAGATGATATGTTGCGATATTGATTTTTATATCTCCCATCTCTAAAATTTTAATACAGTAAAAGTAATAAAAACGGCCTAAGGTCATCAAGGTCAAAACAGTTAAATGGATTCTTTCTTTCGAGGTCATTAACTCGCTTCAGTGACTACCTTCCCTTATATGTAATAGGAGTGTAAAAGGTTTCCCTTGAGAGGTCAGTAGGTCAACAAAGTTGAGTGGATGCCTCCTGTGGGGAGCATGAATATATGCAGAAAATTTTATACTGTTCCACTTTTCATATTTTGTGGTGTGTTTATGTAAAACCATGGGCAGTAAAACTGTAGGAAAGGTCAGAGCATGACCAAAATCATTATAATTTGTCTTAGGCTTTCCATGGGTATCCATGGTAAATTTAAACAGAAGTGGGTCATGGTTAGTGTTTGAGACATCTGGTCATTAAATAGTTTTGGACAGGTGGAAAATTTGTACTTCCAGATGAGGGCACATCTTTCAGATGAGGCTGTCATCAAATTCATTAGCATCAATAGGCTGACTAACTAATGTCGCTAGACCTAGAGCCATGCCATTACTGTGGCTAAAAATTAGCACAAGATTCACAAAGATAATATTCATCACAAGATTGTCACGTTGAAATGAAAGCCAATGTACAGGTGCTTTTCTGTTTTTCATTTTACTCAGTCTGGAGAGGAATGCAGCACAGTTCCTTTTAGTCACAGTTTTTGCACAGAAATACTCCAGTATACCTGATTTAAATAACCTTTTCCTTTCAGGTACCTTTTGTAGCAAAACACATGAGCACTTCTGTGTATTTTGCATTTTTAAAACCTATTTGCACATACGTTGTATGAACAATATTTTTGGCATTACTGAAAAAATTTGTAGCTGAATATTTTCTCAAACAGCCAGATTGAATAAGTTAAACCTTATCAAGTCTTTTATCTTGTATCTAAGGCCACGTTCACAAAAAGAAAAAAGCCCTGCTTTAAACAGACCGGGGGTGTCTATAGGGGCTTTTTTATATTTATATATTTATATTTTTATATATATTTTTATATATATTTTTTTTTTCTACTAATACACATTATATAGGAAAAGTGCCCTGGTATTTTGCCACATGGGTATGAGTGTAATTTTCTTTTGCTGACAGAGCTGCAAATTGTCTGCTGAAATGTCAGTAAATGCTGGTAACCATGAAGATTATCAGTTTCCCCCACACTGTCTGTTGATCAGCAGTGTGCACATCTTGGGTGTGCTGCCTAGACAGCTCCTTGGCATTTAGTTACAGCACTAGAATTAATCTTGTGTCGCTGGAGGATCTGTTACGTGTTTCGTCATCCTGCATGGTTCAGCAAGGTGTCCATAACCGGGTCACAGCAACCTGCCATGACCTGAAATGGCGTCTGTGCACTTACCATACACACCAGGGTGTCATATAAGGACAATCCTGCACATGTTAGCAGTGGACTCTGGTTAAAAAAGAGAACATCTTCTGTTTAAGACTAACTTTACTTTAGCAGCAAATGTTAACACCTAGCTGGCTTTTCTTGTGTTAAAGGAGTGAATGAATAATGAGCTGTTTAAAGAGCTGTTCAAGACTCTGAATTATCATTGCTAAGACTGTAAAGCAGTGCCCAAAAGCAATTCCCTTATAGAATACCTCCCTGACCCATTTTCCTGGAGTTTCTTTTAACTTAAGGCATCTTAAAGGAGTATGCATTACTGAGAGGACAGAGAGAAAAACTGGGATAAAAACAAAAAAAAAATACACTGCTGTGCAATCGCTGATGGTGAGCAAATCATTGACTCTTTTTACCTGTGAGAAAGAGCCAATGGAAAATTACCTTACCAGACCTGCCACTACAAAGTCACCTCTGAATTTAATCTTTATTAGCTGAGTCAGATGTGGAGATGCTGAGAAGGCAGAGAGGGAACTCAAGACTTGTCCCCTTCACCTGCATCCCCAGCTCATTCACCCTGTGGCAGAGTTGGATATTTTTGTAATGAAATTATTTTTAAAATGTTTAAACACCAGTATGTGATAAGAATTTCCTTTTTATTGATGTGCTTAATAGAGAAGTATTAAATGGTAAAGTCAATGCCTCAGTATTTATAATCTATTTAAGTGTCAGAGCATGAGTGCATAATTGTCTATAGTGCATACTGTAGCATAAACACACTCCTATAGCAGTAGCCCTCAACCTTTTTGGCTTATGACCCTTAAAATATAACAGGCTTGTTTTTTTGTTTTTTGTTGGGGTTTTTTGTGAATCACCTTCAGAGACTATGGCCTTGGTGTGGGCATGAGTTTTGAGCAGTTCAACCACAGAGACATTTGAACCTCCTCAGAATGTTCAATTTGAAGAGTTTTTAGAGGCTAAAGTGCAGAACGTGTCTAGTAAGAAAAGCATAAATTGAACAGAAATCAGCAAGTGAAATTAATATACCGCTATACTACACTGCCCTGCCTCACAGCTTAGTATGTCATTGATCTGTCAGTTTGTTTTGTCTCACAGTAGTTAACTTTTCATCAAAAGACAATCACAGTTGAGGGAGAATATTAATAAACCTTTACTTTTATCAGCATATTAAATCTGCACTCTACTTGTAGATGTAAGCAGCCACAGTATTCCATAGCGAGCACATGATGTTTTATATAATTTCTCTCAGGTCATTTGCTGCCTGGACATGACTGTAGTTTGAACTGACGTTTGAGGAGTCACAGTGGCAGGATCCATCAGCCAGCCATTCATCTTCATGCCACTGTGAGGAGGAATCACTCATCCTGAGAACGACTTCGCCCCTTGTGTTTGTCTTCTCTTTTCATCATGGGGGGAGCTGTGAGCGCCGGGGAGGACAACGACGACCTCATTGATAATCTGAAAGAAGCTCAGTATATTCGCACGGAGAAGGTGGAACAGGCTTTTCGGGCCATAGACCGTGGTGACTACTATCTGGACGGCTACCGGGACAGTGCCTACAAAGACTTGGCGTGGAAGCATGGTAACATCCACCTGTCTGCTCCGTGTATCTACTCTGAGGTCATGGAGGCCCTCAAACTGCAGCCAGGACTTTCTTTCCTCAATCTGGGCAGTGGAACTGGCTACCTGAGCACAATGGTTGGACTTATTATAGGTAAGCATAGCGCACCCTTTTCCCACAGATTTGTGGGCTTTTTGTTTGTTTGTTTGTTTGTTTGTTTTTTAGTTTTTTAGTTTATTTATTTTCATATGTGGGAAATGCTCAGAGGTCCTATTGCTGTATTATCCAGATACCACATTTACCTGGAAAAGTAAAGTATGTGACTACAAATAATGCATCAGCAATACAAGGAAAGCAACAATTATTTTCTTGATTTATCAAATAAATATTTGTTCTATAAAATATCAAAAGAAATAGTGAAAGTTTCCCCTCACAATTTCCCAAATCACAAGGGAATGTCTACAAATTGCTAGTTTTGTCTGAGGAACTGTGAAAAACCCCAGAACATTTAGTTAACTCTCACATAAAACAAAAAAAAATCAGTAAATCATAAAATCTGAGAATTTGTAATCAGATGATGTTCAGCATTTTTTATTTAAAAATGATTTAAAAAATAAATTGACTATAAAAAATAGTTGCTAGTTAATTTTCTGTCAATAAATCAAACAATTGTTTGAGCTCTACATGATATCATAATAGTAGGTAATGCTGTGTTATGCCATTTTTTTTTAAAGACAATATTTTTTGCTTTTGTTTTTGTTTTTGTTTTTTTTTTTTTCAAAGGGCCATTTGGTGTTAACCATGGAGTTGAGCTCCATAAGGACGTGGTTGAATATGCCAGAGAGAAACTGGATGATTTCATAAAGAATAGTGACAGCTTTGATAAGTGAGTAATTTCTTTGGGAAATAAAAGACTGGTAAAAAGAAAAAATGGCAAGTAAAACTGTTACTAGAACCTGTGGTCTGAATACATCCACTTCTTGTTAAAGGAATAGTTTGACATTGTGGGAAAGACACTGGCTCATTGTTTTGTCAAGAGTTAGATTAGAAGGTAGATTTCATTCTCATATTTTACTGTTAACTATAAGCCTACAGGCTGAAACTGAGTAGCTCATCTTAGGGAAAACAGCTAGCCTGGCCTTGCTCTGTGTGTTAATCTGTACAAGAACTGAATTGTAACGACACCGATTTCCAACACAATTTGTGCACTTGGTTTCTTGTACAGATTACACAAGCAAGATGTATCTTGTTAATTCTGGAGCCATCTATGTGCTGGCTAGCAGATTTTGTTTACCTTAAGACCAAGTCAGGCTAGCGGTTTCCCCCTGTGTGCAGTCTTTATGCTAAGCTAACCAGCTGCTGTGTGTAGCCTTGTATTTACCGAGCATTTTTGAGGGTGGTATTAGTCTTATCATCTAACCCTAAGCAAGAAAATGGATAAGCGTAATTACCATTTTCCCATATTATTTTTTCCACAGGTTTGAGTTCTGTGAACCCATCTTTGTGGTGGGGAATTGCCTTGAAATCTCAACAGACAGTCATCAGTACGACCGGATTTATTGTGGTGCTGGAGTGCAGAAGGACCATGAAAATTACATGAAAGTACTGCTTAAAATTGGAGGCATTCTGGTGATGCCTATTGAGGATCAGGTAAGTGCTGCAAGCCAGCTGAATAATACAGAATCAACACATTGTGATTGCTGTTCAAAATGCTAACACATGAGGGAAAATTAGGTAAAACGGCTTTGACCTTACAAGACTGGTTATGCAACTTCCACATGCATTATTGAGCCACAACTGCCCATGGATTTGAGCAGATGCATAAGGAGCACACACAGGGCTTTATAAGTAAATGTTTTATTTAAAATGGTCGGATACAGGATTGTGGACAGACTGTGGCTCATGTGAGAGGGCATTCAGGATATTTTGGGATGTTAGTAGAGAAAATGCTTTGCAGAAACCTTTTCCATTAAAGTGGGTCAAGATCTTGACCAGCTCATGGTCAAAGATTTTGGGCAATTTAAAGTATTTACAGGGAAAAAGGGCTGAAGTGAAGCAAAGCCTGGCTTAGGTTAGATATTGTGAGCCAAGATTTTTATTTTTATTATAAAAATCAAAACCAAGGCTATTTAACCAAGGCCCCAGTACACTCTGAAGTCAGTTCAGGGTACAGTGTAGATGAAAGATATCGATCGGCTGTTATACTGTGTTTTTAAAGAAGGTAGAAAACATTAGTAACAACGAAAAACCTAGGGCTTTAGTCAACCAAAGAAAATCTTGGTGAAATCTTCTCCTCAACCAATCGATTGGTCATGGGTAGAAAAAAATGTGTGTTATCTCTAGATAACTAAACTAAATCATCCACAGTGCACTTAGTGCACTCTATCTGGTAGCCTCATTAGGCTAAGTGAATTATAAATAAACATAATATTCTAGCATTTGTAGCATATTAAATCATTTTGACCTATTTTATACTGAAATGGTAAAAAAAGACTTAGAGCCGATCACCTGCACATATTATATGATTTCTGAAAAGAGAACTATAATTATATCAACTAGTGATCCCAGCAAAAGAAATCGAAGCCTCAAGCGTTAAACATGAAAGTTGAAGGAGCAGCCTAACATAGACAAGTCAGCCTACTGTTGGTGTCTTGGTTGATGAGCCATGAAATGCAAACTGCTGTTTGCAAAGTTCCCGCTTGACTTTTTGGTCATCCATTTTAACAGAATGCATCCACACCAATGACCTCTTTGACATGGTGTCAGTTAGTTTCGAGCCGACTCAGAGTAAACCTTCAGTAAACCTTCGGAAACGTTAAATACCATAAGTTAGACCTAGCAGTCTACATTAGGTTGAGTTAAAAGTTGTGAAAACTGGTGCACCCCCCCTTTTTTTCACAGGTAGTCTAGTCTGTCCCTGTCACCACCTTAGATAATGGATTAACCCTGGAAATTGCTTTTCTCCTTATGAAAGTAACACTGGCGATTGTCTAACCAATGAGGATTTGGTCGGACGAGAGTGTAATAATCAACCAGTTAACCAGGAGACTTCAGCCCTACTGCACACTGCCTTATGAATCATGGTGGGGAAATAAAAAGTAATCACATAGTGACCTTGCACTATGATACTGAGTGTTAAGGTGCTGATTCAAGTACTCGTCTGCTTGGGTATAAAATACAATACAGATAGCTGTGAATGGATGAATCTTCTGGGACTTCTGTGAATCTCTGGACCAAATGACTCATCAGTTGATTGAGAAAATAAGCTGGAGATTAATCAATTTTATGAAAATAATCATTAGTTGCATCAATTTTTCTGCCATCAGAGATATTTCTATACTGTTCATACCACAGTTGCTATTCCTTCAATATCCCTTGCAGTACAAGGCCAGTGTGGACAATGTGGCAAATCAAATAGTAGAATAGAATTTATTTAATGATAATATTAGATTTTTACAAAGAACTTTTAAAACTTAAAAGTCTCATCCCAGTGGATGAATTTACACTTTCAGGGTCTTTTTTACTTAATTGTCTGTGATTTTTCTTTTCTGATGATGCCCTGCATGGGCCTGTGAGTGACAGGGTAGCTTTTGTTGGGTGTCTTATCTTGTTTTTTATTTCTTCCGCTGAACTCGGGTCTCTCTTGGTGAGAAACCTTCATCTCGATGAGGCTAACAGATCAAATCCCATCCATTTGCACACCTATTAGATTGTTGCCTTTGAAAAGTCCAGCTACTTGACACTCTTAAATCCCACTGTGTTCACATACAAAGCAACTATTGATTGATGCACCGATTTGATGTGACAGCATATATGTAAATGTAACAGAGGGTCCATTTCTCCTCCAGGGACATAGGATGAATTTCTTTGTTACACAGTGTTTATACATCTGCCATCCGTAATGGACAGCTGGAATCTGGAGTAACATGTTTAGGTGTTAAATGTCACTTAATAAGCAAATACTGTATTCATACAGAGATAATTGCTACAGTGTGTTGTTGGCATCGGTAGAGAATCAAACAGGGCAATGCATCTTCATAAGAATAATTTTTTATTCAGGTGGAGATTCACAAAAAACACAATCAACAACGGCAGATGGGTAAAATATCCACAATATAATGTATTTTACAAGTATGTTTGCAAACATAGATACATAAGCAAAACAAGGAAAAAATATATGTGTGTATTAAATATGAAATAATATACATAGTCTGTATATTGAATATACTGTGATGGTTGAGGCTCCTGCCTGGCCCCTGTTCCCTAATGTTATACAGCATTTCATATTTATTAGTGTTCAATGTTGAGTTCAGGTTTTGTCTCTTTATGCAGCTGACCCAGATAACCAGGACTGGTCAGTGCACATGGGAGAGCAAAAACATCCTGGCAGTGTCCTTTGCCCCCTTGGTCCAGCAGAGCAGAGCTGATGGAGAGAAGCCTGACACTGTCCAACTGCGTAAGTTACCCAGCCTCAACAATGGGGGAAAGAAAAAACCTCTTTTGTTCTTTGTATTTTAGTACGGCCTAACCTGCCTCGAAGTATAAAGCAGGCCAAATTATGAAGTCAGACAGCCCAATCACAGTGATGTGACAAGATGTATGCTAAAGCATTATTTGCTTTGACGTACAAAGCTTGCCCTGCTGCTGCTTCATGGAGCCAGTTATTTCCTTTCCTTGAAACACAGACAAACCTTTTTTCCTTGAATGGCGTACTTGTTTATGCTGAGTTAGTAAAAGGCGCAGTTGTATGATTTTTGATTTTTTTTTTCGTCCCCTTATTTTTGTGGCACATTGCCCTGAAGGACTATGTCATCTCTGTCTGTCCTCAGCCCCGGTGACTGTTCGCAGCCTTCAGGATCTCTCTCGGATCTACATACGCCGCACCCTCAGAAACCTGGCCAACGAGGACAGTCAGGGGAAAGGGATGGTGCAAAGAGTCCCCCAGAAGCGCAAACGTAGGCGCTGCAGGCGGCGACGCATCAACACCTACGTTTTTGTAGGCAACCAGCTGATCCCCCAAATGGTGGAGAGCGAGGAGGAGGATCACGCTGAGGAAGAACACAAGGAAGTGGAGGAGGAGGAGGAAAAAGACATTGGCGACATTGAAATCCTCAAGCAAGTGAACATGTTGAGAGACCAAATAATGGCTTTACCGCTGCCTGAGTCACTGAAAGCTTATTTGCTGTATTACAGAGAGAAATGACTGATTCCCTTGATATCCGTCGGTAATGGGTGCAGCTCCTGCTGAAACGCTTTTCTTCACCCTTTTCAGTACAAATGTAGCATTATTTCCATTAAATCTTGATGGCAAAACTGTAAAGGAATGAAACGTCACAGATAATATTGGATAATAATGTTATGATTGTCATGATTTGTTAGTTTTTGTTGACATATTCTGATTTGTATATCAAAAAAAAAATGTATCCTTAATGGACATTGTTTCAGAAAACCCGTTTTGAGATCCAGATTTTATCACGATATGTCAGGATTTCTGCAGAAGTGCAGATTAAAAATTGTATAGAAAACAAAGTTCTTACTATATTTGTTAAAATATGATCATGCTGAGATGAAGACTTTTATTGCACCTTTTTTAGAAGCTTTAACTTGCTCTCAGTGTCTGGTGATTTAATGATGCTGAAAGGAGCAAAAGACACTGAAAGGAGAAAAAGGCCACATTCTCCAATTCTGAGAAAGATGCTCTTGCGTAATCATGACTGGGGCACTTGTGTCGTTTCTCCTCTGGATATTTCATTTTAGGTCAATGTGGTTCGAACCTTCCTATTACGATCGAGCATTAAGAGACCAGATTGGTTCATAATTTTTTCTACAGGGCACCTCTTAATGTAACTTTTTCTACAGGGTGCTCACATACATACTTGTTTTCTCACTTTGCATATGAGTAGCCGACATCCTACTTGATATGATAAGGTGTTGTATGCCTGCTCCTCTCCATGGTTTCCTTTCCATTGTTAATGCAAATAACATATTAGTGTCATTAATCATATCAGAGGTTTAAAATACTGATGAAACTGATGATAGGTGGTAAATGATGGTTCACATTCTCAGCTTTTTGTAAGAGGGAACCGGTAACAGGGAGCTGTTAGTCAGTATGGGTACATGCATGAATATACCATATATATCTTGGGTGTTCCTGACTTTGCTTCACATCTTATGATTGGTCACTGGAGGTGATGTCCCAAGTGATCGAGTTTGGAAATGTTGTGACAAAAGAAAAAAAAAAAAGAGGATTCTAAGGATGTCTAGTCGATTAGATGGCCTTGAGACAAATCTCAAATTCTGTATAGTACTGCGTTGTTTGTTTCTTTTTTCTTTTCTCTTTTTTTTTTTTTTGTTTTTTAAATCAAAACCAATGCAAAATCAATATCATTGAGGATTTTGAAGCCTTTTGTATCCTGGACTGTAGAAATGTCCAGCAAAGCACCTTAATCTGCAGTCCTCAAGTGGGGAAAAAAAAAAAAAAAAGGTGCCATTTTTTTTTTTTCTTTCTTCTGGCTTAATTTGTACTGTGGACTGAACTTACTGTAATGTAAATCCTGTTTTAACAAAGTACAATTTGCTTGCAGAATTTCCCTGATAGTGATGACTTCGAAGTGCCAACGTACCCCATTACATCAGGATTTCTGCAAGTTTTTTTTTGGCACGTAAATTTAACCTGAACAATGCTATATTTCTACAAAAACATTCCACAGCGGGGGGAAAAAAAGAAAACAGCACATCACCAATGTCACACACACACACAAACACACACTTTCTCTTCATACTTTTACCATTGCAGACTTGGAAATTTCCTTCATCTTACTTTGAATGCGTATTTTAGTATTCCAAAAGCTGAGTTGAATGCTGTTGATATTAATTCTATTCAATATAAAAGTGGTATATATGTATTGTTATCATATGATTCTGCATACAGGTTAATTTGCATTTGGTTTGTAGTAGCGCCCTCTTGCTGTACTGTATCTTGACACTGGGAACTCTGTAGATCAAAACTCCACTGCTGTCTGTTAAATAGATAAGATATATTAGTGTTATAGGTCTTCATTTTGTTCTGGTGTAATGAAAAAAATCTATTTTGTTTGAAAATGGGCTGATTGTTCTATTAGTAGTTTTTGTGTGTGAAGAGGTAACATTTATTTTCTGTAAGCTTTTTATTTCTTTTTTTTTTTACATTCATAGGAAAGTTTTACAAGTAAGCAATAATGGAATAATTTCTCAGCTTATAATTATCAATAACAACTTAGTCCCATTTGATTTGCATAGTATCCATTAAAGTTCACATGACCAATTACAGGCATGCAACAGTTTATGTACCATTATCTAAAATGTAATTGCTAATTAGAGAGTGCATTAAGTATTGAAAGCAGGGGACCTACAACCTTGACTCTCAGGTCACGCCTTGCACCAAAGTTAATGGGACTACTGTGAATTCATTGAATGTGGATGACATTTGACTACAGAAACGGCACTGGCTAAAGTCATGACCAATTCTGTGCCCTTATATTAGGTTAATTTGTCAAGAGCCAAAACAGTTCTGTTATTTTCTTATCAGGCCTAGGTTGATTTCTCATGGTGTGTGCAGTTCATTTTTGAAAATGTGTTGTTACTCCGTAAATGTTTGGCACAAAAATAAAGGTCACAATCACTTTATGCCTCGTGTCTTAATAGGTCGATGGCTTACTTGTTGGGCATGTTGAATGTGGTCAAGGAGTAAATCAGTCATTATGACAAAAAAATACGGAGGAGAAACCGTAGTTGAGGTTCTAGTGCAGTATACTTTAATAAATTTTGTGGCGCTGGTACTTTTATCTCACACATTAGAGCAGGGCGAGGAATTATCTGTCAATTATTTGTTTTATTATTTTTATCTCAGGCTAATTTGACTAATTTTTGGATGCTGCATTTGCTTTTTAAAGCTGATCCATGACAATAATTACTAGATTCAGTGTCAGGCTCACTCTGAGTGTAATCAATTAATAAACTTAGATTACATCTCTTTTTGCAGGGTAAACATGCACAAAACCAGAAACAACTAAACAGGCTTTTATCTGCAGTAAAACCCAAGGCTATTTTGTTCTTAACTTAACTATATTACCGAACGTCTTTACACAATACACTTAATATCCAATTTGTATGGTTGAAATGCTTTTTTAATTGACTTTAAATACGCTAATGTCAAAACCTGAAATAGTCATTTCATTATATTAAAATGATATTTGAAGTATATCCATATCGAGTACAAAAAGTGCTTTTAAATACATTTAATAGACTTAATTGTGATCTAATGGTGTCTAAAAATACCATGGTAAAGTATATACTATATTAAGTTGTGCTATTTATGTATTCATTAAAGAAATTATCACCAACAAGTTTGATGAGAATCTAACTCCAATCTCATCATATCTTTGTGGTGATGGTGAATCTACCTGTGATTCTGGTAGATTCAGAGGCGCTCGTGACCTTTAAACTGAGCCAAACTCCCTTTTCTCCTTTCTCCCACCTTTATGCTAAGCTAGGCTAACTGCTTGCTGCAGCAGTTAACCTAGCATCATATTTAACGGGCCCATATAAATCTTCTTGTATGACTCCCAGCAAAAAAGCCATACTTAGACCAACACTAATTTCATAATAACATCTGAAAATGTAACTTGAGTATGCCTCAAGACGAGCAAGCTGAAGGTGAGAAATAAAACCAACCACAGGTGAGCCGTGTTATAAAAGGTCTCATTTATTAATTTATTACACAGCATATTTGTTAATAAAACATCTGCAAAAAATAAAATAAACCTCACTCTCTAGATCCTGTTTTATAAGGGTGTCTGCGACCAAGATAGTTTTAAAGCACAAAAGCATCAGACTTTCCTTGCATAGACTGCACCAATGTTAGTTCCCCTCAGACATTGGTGTCAGTTTAACGAGCCCGCTCAGTACCTAGCACTTCACTGACCCCCTTTAATCTGCCGTCCTCTAGAGTTTACTGACCCGCGGGCCTCCTCTGTTTGGATTCTACTTTGTAAATGGAAGGTTAAGATTGTGACTAATTTCGCTAATTGACCTGAACTCTTTCTGAATATGATCATTTTCGTTGTTGTCACTGTTGCATTTATAAACAGTTTTAATATAGAGTGAAGTTTGAAAAGGGGCATCTCAAGCCTTTGAGGGCCGCGATGCTACATTTTTCAATTTTCTTTGTGTTTTTTTTTTTTCCCCCTCTCGTTTGTCAATGAAAGGTTTTCTCTTATTATATTTACAGGCTGAAGGACAAAAAAGGAAAGAGAAAAAAAAGAAGAATATTCCAAATATACACCGCTGCCGATTTTATTCTTCTAAATTGGTCCAATGAGTAAATGATGAAGAGAGTAAGAGGTTATGCGCTATCTACCTAGTCGTATCTGGTGCACATCAAATTAACAAATTCGGTAATCTCTAAAAATAATCGCTCATCATAATTCATAATTCTTTGAGTTCATTTGAATGTCAGTGTTTATTTACATAATTAAGTTTGCGGGGGGGGGGGTTAAAAACATTATGGAAGGTGTTTCCAATCGCGTTTAGAGTGGCTTTGTCTGGTTATGTTTGTTTGGACGGTGAACCCGATTATCAACGTGTCATTCCTCATCCATACAATAAAAAATACACTTTCACACAACCTTTCCATCCATTAATCCAGGAAATAATTATATTCTGATCTCAAACATAAGTGTACATCATATACACAGAAAAAGAAATGAAGTTACTGAGTATATTTGTACACATCCCGAACTAAGACCATTCATTTCTTCCAAGAAGGCTGCCAGCAAACTAATATGTGATTAAATTTAATCAAAATGAAAATGTTTTTGTATTGCAAGATCAGACTGATGTTGCCATTTAGCTTTTAGTTGGACTCGTCATATATCAGTGAAACAATAAATTTTACTGCTGATTGAACTGCGGATGTAGGTAAAGGTTTTCAAGAACAAACACAAAAATGGAAATACAGAAGGCATCATCATACTACGTCATCATATCCATCGTCCAGAAATATCCTAGCAGAACATCAAGTGATCTGTCGTCTGATGTGGAGAAAAGGCTAAAATCTGTTTTGCTTAAAATCTCAAATCTTCAGTAAAATTACATAGAAAAGCAGACTACCTTGGGAAAAGAACTCCATATTTTTTTTTGTGTTGTGGTAATTATATGGATGTCTGAGGATCAAGAGAAGGACAAATTCACTTAAAAACATTTTTCGGATCACACGCTTTGTGTTCGTAGTTGTGAAGTTTTTCAAAGTAGAGGTTCATGTTTAGGTCCACAATGATTCCAGGAATCCCAGAAAACCGATGCTTCTCCAGGAGATGTCAAGTGTATCCGTCCCTAAGAGCTCTTTTGTTCCACCACTGTGTAGAAGCTGTCCTACATAATGTCACACTCTGAACTTATTCCCGTCCTCCTCCATTTTAGGCCACGTTCGCGGCTAAGTGCAGCGTCTATTTGAAAAGGGGTCTGGAGAGAGAGCAGCACCTGTCAAGTGGTGTATTTGAGCTTCGGTGTCTGTGAATTGCACGAGATACTGGAAAGAGAAGGGATCCCAGTGGTAGTCGCGGTGCCCTGGCTCTCCACAAACATCGGGTCCAGGCAAGCGACTTTGGCAGCAAAAAAAGCATGAATACAATGAAGCACTGCAAAGAGGTTCGAGAACTCCAGCTCCTGAAAGGGGAAAAAAAAATCATCCATTGGTAAGTTGTTTTTTATAATGTTGCTTTGAAATTCCTGTTGAACAACATTTCCCTTTAAATTCAGCATTAAACATCTCTCATAGTTACCTTTGCTTCAATAGATTTGGAGTCTTGATTTTGGAATAAAAACTTGATTTTGCTTTTTCCATCATCAGATGATCCTTTGAGTTGGGAGAACTTGTATCTCCACAGTACTGCCTGAAGTATAGATATTACAAAGATTATACAAGTACAAAGTTAAAAAAAAGATAAAAAATACAACCATATATGTTTTTGTTTTATTTTTTTGACCGCAATCTATTTGTGAAATCTTGCTTGTGTCACCGTTTCATGAACAATTCGTGTAAATATCCGCATGGATCCAATGAGAAATGAGGCACGTCAGCAGATTAACGAGATACCGGTTGTTGTGAGATATAAAGTTGTGATATTCACCACTGGGAAATTCAACAAGCCACAGCAATTTCACCTGAAATGACAGAGCTTCAGTGATTCAATTAGCTTTGAACTGAATAAACAAAGGCTGAGTATGGAGCCAGGCGACAGTCAGATTCCAGGCTAACTCTTCAGGTCGACAGCTGGCTGCGCTTTTCCCATGAATATGTATCTGTTCAGTACATACGACAACATTGTGCTGACTGTTCCTGCCACTGTAATAATAAGTTAACACTGATCAGATTAATAAGCAGTGGCAGAATGTAATTAAGTCTATTTCAGATGAATGAATGTTCCTTTATGGGTTGAGAAAATTCTCCCTGCTTTTAAACGGAGTAAACTATTTTTAAACTTTTTTTTTGAGATAAGTGGTTCTCACAGGACAACAACACTACAAACATATGATAACTTATGATTACATTACTGTAGATTAAGTAACCCAACAGTATTTAAAGTAGTAATTTAAAAAAAACAACTTAACCAATTACAGCAGCACAATGCAACACATAGAATAATGCATAATAAATATAAAAACATAATATATAACAGTAATACTGGCAGGGACCATTTTCTAAAAAATGGTTGAGTATAAAATTAGTACTTTTGACACTATTAGTAAATTTGCAGATAATACTTACATACTCTAATTAACGGTTTAAATACAGGAGTTTTAATTGTAGTGGAGTATTTCACACTCTGGTACTGCTACTTTTACTTAAGTAAAGCATCTGAATGCAAGAAACTTCAGTTAACTTGGAGGAAAATCTTTTGAAATCAGGTCAGATATTCATGAAAGATTATCAGAGCGCGACAGGGAGATTGTGGCTTCTTCTGCTTTGCCTTTAAAAGCCTGTCTGACTCTTGTTAACCTTGACCCCTGTAACCAGATTTCACTCACTCTCAATCACAGCATATGGCGCGTGCATGTGCACTCAGCTGATTAAATGTGGTAGTTAATAGACAGGTAGACAAATCAGCCTTTTTGCATTGATTTTCTTCCTAAACAGAAATATTTAGACAGATTTTTTATTCCCCCCCAAATTGTAATTTCTTTTTTTGTTTTTAATTGGACGAGCCACTTCACGGTCTATAAACACACTCACCCTTTCCACTCGCGTACACACTGATGATTTGCACTGGTACATTTGTGCTTTACTGTACAGATCAGAACAAGAGCTTTCCTAGAAGGATGTCATACCCAGACTATTTTGATGGCCCTCTTAACGCAGACAGTTGTTTGCTCACTGTTTGCCCAGAGCTTGTTTTTCTTACACTTTAGCTTGTTACTTCAACAGTTGACTCTAAAGGTGTCAGAGCTTGCCACAAGAGCGTGAACTGTCTGATTCTTGACAGCTCACTTGCTCTGTACATGATCATTATTCCTTTTACGACTGTTGTATTTGTTGCATTTACATTTTATGCCTTTTAACTAATGAATGATACTAAGTGCTTTAACCACCCATCCGGTCTCAGAGGGCAGTAGCTCAGACCTGCACTTAGACCTAATCACAGGTTGCTAGTGTAAACCTTTAGAGTTTTATATGTTATAAACCATTGTGCAGTAGAGGGCTTTGTTATGTCAGCCTTGTTTTGTGTGTGATAAAAGTTCCAGTTAAGATTTGTTTTTTAGAATGTAGTGTTTAAACGAGTTGTGGAACATCTCACTAGATCCTGAGCCAGCAGATTACAGCTCAACTTGTTAAACAGAGTTATATTCATGCTTTTTTAAATCTAACATGGGTTTTCAAAGTTGCCAATAGCAGCTTTTAATTATGGAGTAATCCCACCCTGTGTTTTTCTCCAATTGTAGTTTACATATGGGGTGCGTTTTGCACATTTCACTCTGTAAACAATACGCTGGCAACATGTTTATCGTCCCTGGGGGACACTGTTGCTTAACATTGCAGGAATTAGGGCCAAAATCTTCGAGAACAATATGGGGCCGCTTGTGTCCTGCTCAGCCACATAATGTGCACCAGTGGAGTAGTCTGCATGGCTCTCAGACTTGGGGAAAGGCCAAAATTAACTGCAGGCAGGAGTGAGAGGTTTGAGCTGGGGGGAACCAGCCGTCAAAACAAATGTGCTCATACTCCCAAAATGCACACAGCGCAGAATAAGTTAGCAACACCAAAAAAAGAAAAAGGGGAAGCTGAGGCATCATGATTAGTTTCATCACACTGTGCACAATCTCCCACTGAAAGGATCTGTTTTCCCCTCTACAATTTTTTTGATGATAAAGGATTTTCCTACACTCACCTTTGAAGCTGCATCAAAGCACACAAAGCCCATGCTGAAGTCTACAGTAAGTCCCATAAGGTGGCTCTCCATGATACAGGCATACGTTTTACTCTACAGAATAGCAAAACAAGATTTTAACCAACAAGGACACACAAGTCTCTTCTGCTCTGCTGAAAATGTCATGTTATCAATCTTTGTACCGAAAAGACTGAGCTAGAACCACATGCCTGATTAAAATCCTCACAGTTCCCTGCACATTGCATACAGTTTAGGTTCCCACCTGTATTCTCTCCACCTCCAGGAAGGTGGCCATCTGAAAAGCCTTTTCCCAGATCAGCAGCTCACACTCCAGCTCCACGCTGAAAAACATATCCTCCCCGCTCTCTGTCTGGACGCTGAAGCAGTGCTTCCTCTTGTCCAGAAGGTCATTATCCTAAGATAAGACAGTACGACTGCCATGCTGATCAGATACAGATGTGCAGAGTGATGTGGAGATGAGACAAGCAACAGCAATGCAGCTAAAGAGAGGTTTATTACCCATATACATATCATATATATATATGATATATATATATATGTGTGTGTGTGTGTGTGTGTGTGTGTGTGTGTGTGTGTGTGTGTGTGTGTGTGTGTGTGCAAAATACACACACAAATATGTACTTGTGTATGCATGTGTGTACATAGACACATACAATCAGAACAGACATGCACCCCTAATGAGTTTCTAGACAATGAACTGCAAATAAGTTCTCATAATCAATTTCAAAGTGACCTCAAATCTGCAGAGAATGAACAAAACAATCTCTGAGTGTCTCCGTGGGGCTGAAAAACACATGCGAGTAAATAAGTGAGTTATATAAGTGCAGTCCTTGGACTCTGCTTTCTGCTTTATATTCTTTCAGTGTAGCCAGTCTGGGGCTTTCTTCTCTAAATGTTCGAGGGATGGAATAAAAAAGGCGGCCTTACCTTTAGAATCTTGCACATTATCTCATACACAGTAAAGCTTTTCTCTGCCCTGGTCCAGTCCCATGTTGTCACCTGAAAATGTCACATAAATGTTGCAATGGCTTTTTTAAGAACGAAAGCAGAAGAAATGTCCTTAACAGCAAAAGCAGTGCATGGATTTGTTCTGCTGGCTCATTTGGAAATACCTTTAAAAGAAAATTGCATTTGACCATTTGCTAAGCCCTATTACTGGTGCAACGTCTATCAACTCCCCCTTTTTATATCCCCAATGACGCATTTTGCAAGATAAATATACAACTTTTGCCGGAACTTGTATGAACAGGAGTTTTAACCAGTTGCTAGTGCGGCAGTAATTGTAGCTAACTAGAATAAGCTGATTCTAATGCTAAAACTAAGCATGTAGAAGGAATGGAAATGAATACTTTTCATATATTGCAGGGTAGAGCTATAAAAAAGAAATAAATAGAAATGCCTGTTAAAAACTGTTATTTTTGCTAACCTAACTCTGAAGGCTTGAAAGCTTTCTAAAACAAAAAAACAACCTGGACAACATTTGGCAACATCGTGGCAAGATAACCAACTGAACGACAAAAACGCAAAAAAGTGTTGCTCTTACTACAAATCTAATCCGGAGCTTAGTGCCTACTTCAGTTGCTAAGCTACAGTGCGACTGTTCAATCGCTATCCGGGAGCGTGTTTTAGCAAATGGTCACTTGATGGGAAATATTCCTCAGAGGAAAGAAGTCTTCAATAATAAATGACTTTGTCTCGACGTCTGAACAAGAAGGCTCCTATACTCCACCATCCACTCACATCAGCATATTCCATTTATACCAGCACATTCAAGTTAAGCAGGCAATTTTGGTTATCTATCAATCTTTTCCCATCTCCAGTACCATCGACAGCTTATCCCTCTTGTCATAATCACTTAAGGGGCTGGCAGAATGTAAACAGATTTAATTATATCATCAATCAAGAGGAAGATCAATGCAGCCCAAATAATTATGAGTGAGCTGCTTCTTTTTTTTCTTCTTTTTTTTTTATCCCAGCGGGAAAAGCATTTTCTCCCAATACAATACATTAACATCAAATGAGAAAATCCCCCGTGGAGTGGAGCCACGTCAATTTAAACGCGAGAATTTTTATGGTTTGAAGAGGTTGGTATAGTTAAAATAACCAGAATGATCAAGTTAAAACTTACAGGAGGTGCTGAAAACTTGAAGAGTGAGGAACCCCTCAAAGCGAGGAACTTTGGTGAATACATTCGGTCCTGAACGGAGTCCTGCTCCTTCTCATCGACCCAGCCCATGTAGATAATCTATCAAAGGTAAAGAAAATAGAAATAAATAAAAAAACAGGGATGGACACCAGAGAGGTGGCAAGTAATAACAAAGGCAAAGCAAGGCTTCCATTGCATTTGTATAAATAAATCAGAATAATGATTTAAATTGGGGTGAAAAAGTCATTCTAGTTGTAATGAACTAAAATGATCCAAATACGCTCCTTTGTCAGTCTCCCTGTGTCAGTTTTTGCATGTAAATCTTTACGGAATTAACTGGAGGAGAGGGCTGATCAATTACAACAAAGCCCAGCTTTTCATAGGCAAAAACCCCCCCCAAAAAAAACAAGACCACGGTACAATACGTAGCCCAGATGAACGCAAGCTGCAGCGTTTGTATTTTTCTCTGTGGCCTTCTCACTGGTTTGAGTTGGGAAGGGCTCAGTTGGAACAGGGATCAGATTCTGGCAACACTTAAATCACGATCTGCTAGCAGCTATGAGATTGTTTGCTCAGGGTGCCAGGCTTTTGTCACTCGGACCACACCCACAGAGCTTATGGAGTAGTAGAGTAGAGTAAGACTATTCTCTTGATAAATAACACCTAAGGTTGTGTTGTTCCAACTTCAACTGTTGAATCGTTGCTTATTTAGTCACCAAGAGTTAATGGTATGGAAAATTACTTGAGAAAAATTTTCAGGGGGCCTGAAAGATGTACTGTAGTGTGTTATTAACAATTTATTAATTTATTAAAAGGGAGTTGGGGGAGGTTAAGTCCAGTCACAAAGAAATCTATAAGCATGTAACAGTATATCTAATCATATCGCTCACTCTTACATGGAGGGAAACAGCATAAAGTTTTCAGCAGAATAAAAAGAGGTTAGACCAACAGGGAGTTGAAGAGAAACAGAACAAATGTTCTGAGACATCATTTTAGGCACCAAATGTTTTATACCATCACTACTCATTAAAATCAGGGTTTCAACCCAAGTACAATCTTTGTTTGCTTCTCTGTTTGGAGTTTTCTGATGGATGGATTTGCAAAACAAAACCACTGAAAGATTCGGGACAAGCAGCCGAATCTCAGGCACTTTAATTTTTCTTAAATGAATTGTCAAGTGAATTCACACATTTTTTTTGTTAAGCAGAAACCTGAATAAATAAAGCAACCAAAAACTGAATGAGGACTCTGCAAGTTATCTGACTGAAGGCACTTAAGTTGTTTTCTGATCATCTCTCAGTGGATGGACATTAATGATGCAAACAACTCTCCTAGTGCTGCAATCGTTGGCAAGACAGGGCTGTGTCTTTTTTCCCACTGACTCCCACTGTTAGAATTTAGCTCTGAGTTTTAGGGCATGGGTAAAATATAAAAATTAAAATCTGCCAAAGCAAAAAAGAAAATCTGAACAAGCAGCGGGAGCTCTGCCGCTGCATGAAGGAAACATCTTACCTGCTGGTTAACTGGAAAATTTCGGTTAATCTTCTTCACCTGTTAAATTCAGCAAGAAGACCAGTAAGTCATTAAAATATTTCCTGCTAACAGTCAGGCGTCATTACTGGCAGAATATTTGCAGGGCCCCGTCGGGACTCACAACCTGAATGACAAAAAAATAGTGAGAAGAAATAAACTATGAATCGCAGCATGTGGCTAACGTGTTAAACACAGCACTAAAGGAATACCGTTAGCGCTACTTCATTTATTCAATGCATGCAAATTACAAAATGAGATAGATAGAGTCATTTCCACAAGGACCCGAGGCTCTTCCAAAAAAAAAAAAAAAAAAATCCATTTAAAAAAATCCATTCTCTCTGCGGTAATAAAAGCGTTGGAAACTATTGAGAGAGCAGTCAGGCTTTAAATTAAAACATTCTGCTCAGATCACAGGTATCGCTTGCTCCTAATCCAAGTTATACTATCAATATAGCTTTCTCAGGAGTTGAACACCAAATTAAGCCGTCCGAGGCCTGTTCCCGTCCTCCTATAGAGGCGAGAGTAAGTCTCAGCTCCTTATTGTGAAAAGTTACTGAAGTTCGTGCCGGGGGAGAAAACATGATGTTTGTTTGTTAGGGGTTTTTTTTGTTGTTGTTGCCACATAACTGCCACGATGGGAGCCGGGTTTGGATACGGGAGAGAGCAGCGGCTTCGCTGACATTCAGCCGCAGGTCTAACTCACCTCTGACGTAAATCGGGAAAGGCTGAGGGGTCCAGTTCTGTAAGTTATAAAACAAATCTCACATCTCTCAATCTAAACCTAAAAATACATAGTGGGGAACTTTGACTGAGTTTAGGTGGGAGGTGCCTAACTATCACCTACTGAAGAGCTCGGCTTTGGTGTTTTTACTTGGGGAGACATTTAATTTCTAATTCATGGCATTTTAGGGGAAATGCTGTCTTTTTTTCTCGACTTTTTTTATATAATTGATCAGTTTTATTGTTTATGATTAACTGACATTACATCTCAATAAATGACATTGCTGTTAGGGGACAGAATTACAGTTTTTCAAGTCTGTCCTATAACAATTAGCCATGAACACCAGAGCAGGTTTTTCTTACTATAACCATTCTTCCTGTTCATACTGGCCATCGAGAGACCCCTCCCTAATTTGTTTCTAATGTAAGTTAATAAGTAAGTAAGCGTTTATTTATACAGTACTTATCAAAACCATGGTTGTTCATTAACCACAACAACTCTGGTCTGAGTCCTGCTGGGAACCTTCGTTGTTCCTCTCTCCTTTGTTTCTTGTCATTTTTCTGCTTTCACTTTCTAATAATCGTAAAAAATGCCCCGAAAAATAAATATAGCCTACATTTTTGTACAATTTTTTCATATTCGTAGCATGGTAACAGTAGTGAACATTTCTGTAGAGTTTTTATGTTAATATTGTTCAGTTGTAACAAGATACACCTATCTGCAGTTTTTTGTTTTCATTTGTACTTTGGACTTAAGTGTATAATATTGTTTTTTTTTCACATACCTTTTTATTTTACTATGCATACAGAGCATCTTCAGCATAAAAATGTATTTCTGTATAAAAACAGTTCTGTTATTTTACTACTTATGTTGCAGATAAGCGTCTTCCATCGAAGATGAGATGAGGGGGGTAAATTATCGCTGTTGTCAGTCAAAATATAAAGCTTTTATTCAAAATATAAACATTTCAAGAACCCAGGGGAAATAGCTTTCTTTTGTCTCTTTATTTGATGCCACAAAGAATTTTTGAGAAAAATTATAAAGAGTTTTAGCAGAGGACACTGGAGAATTTACTCTATGATTGTAGCAGCATCCACCTGTCAGGTAAACCCTGGTCCTCGGTGCAACAAATTTCCATTTCAGCTGTATTCTTTACAGCTGGCTGTTGTAACCCAGTGTTGTCTTTGCATATTTCTAAAGACATCTAAACACTCATGCTTGATAAAATATCGATGAAAAAATGTGACGTCTGTCCAGGGACTACAGATGAAAAATAGCCTTTTAACTGACTGTGGCACATTTAAAATGATGTTTATTCATGTGCATTTTCCCAGTTTAATGATCAAATAAATAATATACTGATTTATTTTGGGGGATTTATGAAAAAAAAACTCATTCTGACGGGCACCTTTTTTCTTAATGAGTATTTTAGTTTTGAAAAATGGACACATTTGACTGCTCGTACTTGTTTGTTTTCATTTAAGTAAAGTCATTTACTACTTTTTCTAACTTTACTTCAAGATCTGAGAAGATAAATAACTTCCACTGACTATTTAACTGATAGAGCAACTAGCTCAGCACCTGAAAGGCCAAATGAGTCATGTGTAACTGATGGTAAGAGCATCAGTAAGAAAAAAAAAGGCGCAAAATTAGTTTTGCAGGTGATTTGTCTCGGTGCACACCAAACACGAGCAAAGAAAGATAAGCAGTGATCACAAGTCAAAGCTTGCTGACAGGGAATGAAGGACATTTAACAGTGGAGCTACTAAAAGCCAGTGAAGAACAGCTGAGAAAAATGCCACAGAATTGAATCAGCACCTCTGAGCTCAAGTCTCAGCAGAAAACTGTTCAGCCTTAGCTTTGTTGGAAAAAACACAAAAAACAAAACTCGAAACCTAAAGCAGAGCTGCAATTCAGAAGCCCTTTTGGATTCAAGACCCAGGCTCAAAGACCCATCACCCACTCTAGGGAGCATTAGGCCTACAAAAAGAAGTAATGAGTCATTAGGCATGAGTCAAACTTTAACATAATCTATAGATCGAATTTGTTTCACAATCACATTCGGAGAAAGTCAAAACAAGCCTTTAGCCGACAATATCTGCTGCTCTGCTCTGTAGCCTACTAGTGGGAGTCATTAGGACCGACAGAGCAAACACTTCCCTTCATAATGTTCCCATATTGGTTTCAATGATGCTTCCAAATGCGCTGTTAAGCAAACTCAAGGGTAGTTTCATGAACACCAAGATGGCCTCCCCAGTCACCAGACCTGAACATCACTGGTCCTTTATGGGAGTTTTGTGGAGCGCAGAGAGCTTAGTGGATTCCCTCCTCCATCATCGCTTAGAGGACTGGAGGCATTTTTTCATGACAAATGGAGCAATATTTGACTACAAACAGCTCAGTTCAATTGTCTGACAGCAAACCACAAGGGACTGAACCTTTTCTGCAAACCAAGTTTGACTCTACTCTTTATTAGGTCCTTTATTTCAATATATTTTCAGATATTGGTGATATTGGTGCTATTTTTTCCACTGCTTGTACATCTCTTTTGTGAGGATTCCTTTTTTAATAAGTTGGGTCCATCAATATTCTTCTTTCTTTTTTTTTAAAGGTCTATCTATTCCTATTGAATTTTTTAAAAACGTGTGACAATTTCGTAACACAAACCCCTAAAAAAATACATATTTTAGTTTTACAGGTTATTCTGTTTCTAAGATTATTCTGGGACTCTTGTCTCATCTGCAGCATAATCAATCAATCAATCAATAAATCCCTCTTTCTCCCTAAAGGGCAATTGCCAGTGAAATTAAAAATGGGATAGAAACACAAAGCACTTGAGGGAATCACATAAATACGAAGTGATACAAAATAAAAATCTGTGTAAAAGAGAGGACACAAGTCAAAACAACTTAAAATTTGTGAAATCTTCAGGAAAAATAAATGAAATTTAAATTTAGACCCTTGGTAATCTATGCATCCTTGTTTTATTACATAAAAATTATTATTTTATTCCATGTACAGTGTTATGTACATTATTACTCCATGTACATAACACTGTACATGGAGCCACTGTATAGGCACAATACACTCTATCGAGCATCTGTCTGTGTTTATGGGCTTCTGTTACCTTTTCCTCAGGGTGTTTAGTTACCTACTTTTGGTTGTGGCTACACAGAGAGCAGCTCTTCTGCGATTCCTTTTCATTTTTCTGTTCCATTCTCATTACTAAAAGCATATTCTGACCTGTCTTTGTCACACGAGGACCCCGTTTACAATAAACTGCAGTGAACATGGTGTTTATGCAGCAGGAAACATCATAACATCCAAGTGACAATAACCAATCTACTCTTTTAAAATTCGAGCTATTCTGAGTAAAAAATTAAAAAATGTGTATTAAAAGCTCATTAATAACTCACATCACTGATGATCAATTCAGAATCATGTACACTGGTATTTACATTCAATGTTTTATCCAGCAGAAATCCTGCACATCCTACATCCAGCCAGGTTCCCAGCTCCCTCACACAGAAATACACTTTCAATTGTTGAGGCCATTCTGGCAGTGAGTCATCAGTGTTATGTTTAGTACATCCCTCACTCTGTCCACTCCAATTAACCAGGGCTCCATTATTCCCCAAAGACTCTCTCACACACACACATAGGCCATCGCTCTGACACAAACACACACACACACACACATACACACAACCAAGCCAATGGACACAGGATAATTACAAATCTCTATTTTCCACTGCCACTCGCTCCATGTTGTATTCCCTTAATGTGGAGAGTCAAAACTACTGTCTGGCGACATTTTTCTAGACGATGGCTTTACGGGCTCTCTGTAGAAATGTAAATTATGGTTTACTGCACAGAAATGGAGGCGAATATGTCTAAATATCCCAATACATATTGTTAAAATTCAGACACTTTCCATCTGCTTTTGTATGAGCCACCACAAGTGATGAAGCTTGTTAGTTGTATTTGTATTTGACCTCCCTGTTGAGCATCATCGCCCCTCTGGAAACACGGAAACACGGTTTGTTTTTTTTCCACATCAGCTTTGGCAAAGCTGGAACAATATGTTTACGATAAGACAAAGAAAACAGCATTGGTATTTCTTTGTTTCTTGCTGCCTCTTCGCATCGTTATTATATATCATGATGACTTACAGATAATACATGGGCATGGGTTTTGCTGGAGGGAGTACTTTAGGTGTAGTAAAGTCCAATCTCTGTTATTGTGACCTCAGGCTCTTAGAAATAAGAGCTTTGCTCAGCATGAAAAGGCATTAAGTATGTGTGTACTTAAAGCCATGACATTTTCAAAATAACCATTAGACGATACAGAAATCAAAAGTCTGCTGCATTAGCACCTAACCAAATATCTTATTGGTTTACATGGGCAGCAAGAGGTGGCAGACCTAACAAATACTATTGTGTCTTACTCACATTGTGCTTGGTGAGATTCGAAATGTTGCTTGCTATCGCCTGAAGCCAGTCCAACGAGTCTTCAGCTGCGGGAAACTGTATAACTCCACTACAAACTCCATCCACAGCTATTACCTGGAAAGCATTTTTCCTGAAAGAATAAAGGAAAAAAGAAACTGAGGATCAACCATAAACGGAAAGAGATGTATGTGATTTTACATTTCATCATAAGGATGAAACAGATTTATAAATTATTGAGCTCTAGAGAGCCTGGGTATTTTTATTTGGACAGGGCCAGGCTTGCCGTTTCCAGTCTTTGTGCCTGAGCTAAGCTGCAAGAAAGAAAATATGCATTCAACTATACATTCTAAACTTACCAAAAATCCCGTAATACGGCTAATCGGTCAAATAACTCATGATATCATGATTCATGCATTTTTAAGATAACATACTAAAACATGACAAACTGCAAGTGTGGTTCATTAAGAGCCAATCCACAAGACTACTGTTTCTATCATCGACAGTGTAGCAGAATGAAAATGTTTTATTATCTATTGACTGCTTAAGGGCTTATTTCAATCAAGCATCCATGTTTCAATAGATCTGTCCTGCAGTGTAGCAGATGTGCAGAGCTACTGCAGGCAAAATATACTGCAGGATTGTTTGGGCCTTGAAAAATGTTTAAAAGGATATAAACAGTTGCAAAAACATATTTTCTGCTCCACTGGAAACACCCAGGCACTTAAAATGGAAGACATCTCCCCTCTACCATCCTATAGAGCTTTGAAGTGTGACACCAGCGCTGCACGAACACATCCCATTGACCCTTCAAGATGAAGTCCCCACAGCTTACCTGCAGATGTCAGAGCCCGGGATGTACTGCGACAGGCGTGAGTGTAGCAGCGGAATAAGGCGCAGGTCCACCCATCTCTTCTCCCAACGAAGCCCCGGGGACGTGGGCCAGGACGAACAGGACAGCGTGTCCTGCGGAAGTGTGAAACAATTTAGAGGAGCTCGTCGCTTCCCGTCTCGCACGTTTCGGTCGGTCGACACGTCAAGAGCCGGGGTCCCCCTCCTGCTGCTGCTGCAGGTGCAAAGGCAGGGCCTAGCAAGAGCAAGCTGCAGAGGGAAGCTGATTCACCTTCCTCAGAAGATAAAGGCAGAGGGTCCCGGTTATCAGGCAGCAGTGACAGCTGCATGGAAAGTACTTCCTGGCAGCGGGAGCGCTGACGCTTGGTTGCAAAGGGACAGCTATAGAATCAGTCAGTCAAAGAAGAGAATAATGAAAAAATGTACCGTGTTGTTAGGATGGTAGTTCAAGTGCAGGCCGCTATCACACAGAGGAGAGGACGTCCCACTACTCTGGTCACTGGGAATGCCTGAAACAGACACACAAAAAGAGTCCCCCCCCCGCCCGCCCCCACCCAAAGCTCAGTGTGACAACTCTATCTATTTCAAGGTTTCCAAATACGCTGAATCACAGCCTTCAACAAAAGTGTGTTATTTTCTTCTCTTCGTGGGCTCCTGCTCGGTGCCAATTTGTGTTCAGTTGACTGGTTGATTGACCAGTCAACCTGGCCTATATACGTGTATGAATGGATTTTATAAAAGCCTTCACATCTGATGATGGGCTGAAGCTTTCCCACATAAGGGCAATCAATTGCACCACAGTGAGCAATGTCAGTTCTATCAGTTTAGTCTTAAGCATCTTTTGTGAAGCTTGGGATTGGTCCTTTCCTCTCTTTATAATGTAGCATCTTTATCTAGTGCTTGTCAAGAAAAGCAAGACGAACTGCGGCCGAATTTGTATTTTTCGAGTTTATTGTCACCAGGACAACCAGTCCTTGACAGAAAAAAATACCAGCTATAAATACTCTTGGTTGATTATTCTCCAAAGCAGTAAAGGTAACTGTATATACTTTGAAGAGAGAGTGTGTAGAGGATTCTTACATGTGCAGTCCTCACACAGGGGCAGTTTCAAAAAGGCTGGAGTCTTCTTTAAGAAAGAAACGGTAAGGGTCACTTCTTCACCAGCATTTCTCAAAACCTGGACCTGGGAGTTAGAAACAGGAGAATATTTTTATTGCAGGGAGCTGTAAACTGTGAGGTTTTTCAGCTGATTGCTTGCTGTGATGAAACATGTTGTGCCAGTGTCTGGCTAAGAATGGAAACATGAGATAAGGGATTTACACAGACTGAAAGTTTTATGCTCTTTACACACATTTCTCGCAGTTACATTTAAGGCAGGATGAAACAGAAAGAAAAGGCTTTACATGTCAAAAAGATATAAATCATAAAGTGAGACAAGATAAGCGGCTGAAAGAGCAGTTGCAGTGTAAGAAAATGTGAGATATGAGCTGACAGCTTACCACTTCCTCGTGGCGATAGCTTCTTACGTTTATTCCATTTATCTTGAAAAAAAATAACAGGGTTAGCTTAAATAACACTGCTGGCATCGTATCACTGTAGCTCTGTCTTCAAAATGACTAATGAAGCAAGTAAAATCACTGTTATGGCATCTGTGCTGGAAACTGTAAACAAGAGAGTCACATCCACAGTTGCCATGAATACTGAATGTCTTTGTCTGGCTCGTAAAATGTTTCCTCTGCTTTGCACGAACTGGCTGAGATGAGATATGGGGGTTTTTTTTTACTTTTTTGGGGGTGAAATTCATTTAACAAATGAAAGAGTTGGGGTGTGACGTTTAGCTATAAGGTTGCATAATCATTCAACACAGTTTTGTGTATATGTGCTACATGAATTATTTAAGAAACAGGATATGTTATTTTGCAGTGTAGAACAAGGCGTCAATGCAAACTGTGGCATTTTACCTGAAGGATGCCGTCTCCAATGAAAAGAAGCCCAGAGAGTTCAGCTGGAAACGGAAAAAAAACAAAACACCTAAGTTAAAAAAAAAAAGGGAAAATAAAAGGCAGTATTTTTAAAAAGTTTTCTACAAAAGGACAATATACCTTTTTGTTCCTTTGATATTTTTGATATCACTACAGGGATTTTATGCTCTGCTCCACCCTAAGGAGACAAACATTAATCAAACCGAACCACAAAGGTAACACAAATGCAGAACGAGACAAAGACGCTCAAGAGGAACCCAGTTTTCAGTGAATCCCTCTGCTGTTAATGCAGTTTTCAGGAGAAGAGGATCAATAACATTTGTTCGGGTTTTAATTTTTAAGAAGCTGGGGCTAATCAGCTGAGATCTAAATTACCTTGATGCTCAGACCGAACCCTCCAATCGTCTGCCTCCTAATCGTTACAGTCCTCTCCTGGAAGAGATCGAGTTAGAGCGAACAAATGAGCTCAGGCTGATGCTGGACCGGCGGGTGCTCATAGAGCAGGACAAAGGCGAGAGGTCGCTTCTGTCAAAACTAAAACTCAATCATAAGAAAAATAATAACCGTGCTGATTAAACGACACAAGATTAAACCTGGATAAATAGGTTAAGCATCCTTATTTGTTTCTGTAAAGTACAGTACATTTGAAAGTATATATTATACATGAATATGTAGGAAGCAGTTATAAATCAGTGTTATAATTTGCAGCCTTTCAGTGGAAAGATGTCATGAGGATATTATCTAAACATAATATCATGTTTCATGATATTATCATGTATCATGTCACAAATGTTGGTTTTAGAAAATAATAATTCTGAGGAGCATGTATTTAACTATTAAAGGAATAGATGTTACTCTAAAAATATGCTTATTTCTTTCCTGCCAAGATTTAGATTGGAGGATCTATACCATGCTCATATCTGTGCAGTAAATATTAAACATGAAATGAAAGGCAAGAGAGTGCATAAAAATATTTCTGCAATGTCAACTATTCCAGTAAAGTTTTTGTTTCACTGCTAAGTTCATTGCTTTGCTTTGTTTGGGCATTTGATTGCCGAACTTTGCCATACTGCAAAGCATGTTGAAGTTGAAAATTATTATTATTATTATTTCAATAAAAATGATTTCAGCCATATCAGGCATGCAACATAGTAATGTAACCAAACTTGTCATTACAACAGAGCTTTGCCACCAAGAAAAGCTAGTAATGATGGGTCAATGTTAAATTAAGTGTTGTCTAATGCAGACATGGTCAGTACAGGTACATAGAAAAAAGAATATCTTGCCAAAGAAAGCACTGGATTCTCCAATAATGTCAGTACTAAACGTATTGACAATGCAACTTTATCTACTTTTTGTCAGGCATCAAATTCATGATAATAATCATCTTAATTTTAGAGCCTGAACAAAATCAGTCACAAAAAAGGTCACGTTTTGCACAACTGAGACAGTGAGAGTGTTGGTCATTGGAAAATAAAAATCAGACAATGTATTTTCCAAATCTATGGAATGTAAGAGAAAGAAGGAAAGAGAGAAAGCTGGAGGGGGCAAAGCAAAATAAGTGAAAGAGAGTCCAATTTCCGTATCGAAATTGGTAATAAACAGTAGAAGAATATGATTTAACCTATTTTTTTGATGGGCTTTGGCAGCCTGTCACTCTGGTATAAAGATGCTGTTGCTATATATCGTGAATTTGATGCCTGACAAAGGTATATGATGGAAACGCTACATTTTCAGATCATTTCGTGCTCGCAATTCAACTTCTTCTTTTCGATGTAAAACGAAAAATTTAAATTGGTCACCGAAGCTGAAAATTCTGCAACAGGACTTCCTTGACCTGCTCGGGCTGTCTTAACACACCCATGTCATGGCCCCTTTCGCTGAATGGAAATCAGGTTTCAGAGGGCGCGAGCGCTTCCTCCATTTGTCTTTGAAGATTCCTATCGAGTAAAATGCTCTTGTATGGACGAGAAAGGTCATGGAATCGGGGCTCAGCAGATTCGTCCTTTTTTTTCTTCTTTTTTTAAAATAATGTAAAGAAAAGTTGACAGATAACAGTATAGACACTCTGCACCAGTAATCAGTAAGTGAATCCCTGTTTAACTGCTATATTTGATTTATGAGGAATGGATTAACTGATGTGGATTTGTCATTAAAACAGACTTTCACAGTGGTCTCGGTATCTTCGTGCTGTCACCTTTACGTGTTGAACCGCACACGTTAACCGATTTCACTGTGTGAACGTGAAGTGTGGCACATCCGCTTTCGGTAATTACTAGAGCGACTGTGTTACTTACGCTTGAATAAAAAGGCTCCCCTGACACACAGATGACATCTTGTTCTTGAATGGTCAGAATATCTTTGGCCAAGTGCAGTCGAATATTAAACGGCTCCTCATTACCTTCTTGCATCAAATAAATCCCAGTCTTTGTCTGCGAACAGGCAGAGAGATAAACTCATTCATCATCCACTCCATGACTAAATGAACTGGCCAATAAATGAAATGTCACTGAAAATACTCATTGTGAGATGAACGTGGAAATTAGAAGATGTCTGTTTTTATTTTATTTTTCTTAACTACTTTGCTCGTTGAGTCTTTAAGAAGCAGCTTTTTATGAGTTATGATAACATTTTGCGTCTTTGGTGTTCTCTGTATTCATCCACGTAGACGGAACAAAATAGCTCACATTATATCATCTAGTTCTTTTTTCTAAGTGTAGGGCCAATGGCGATGACGACGCCAAATTGAGAAGCTGCGAGATTAAGTGGCTAGAATCAAGCGCAACCTCTACATTTGAAATTCCCTGCTTTACACAAGCTACAGTGAGGACTGTGTGTGTTTCCAATGATCCAGCTAAAACATGCTAATCCGCATAAATTTGCATTCAGCATATCCCTCCCCCTCAGCAGCTAATTGCAATGCCTGCCCTGCCCTTGGCTTAAAAAGGTCCAAATAAAAGAATCACCTTCACTTGACAAGACTGCTAATAGAAAAAAAGCCACCAGTGTCAGCATCCTTGTCACCACGGATAGGCCACTCATCAGTTAACAGGACAGTCAGTAGCGCGGCTGCCGTTCAAACAGACGGGATCTCAACTGCAGGTCAAACTGGAATCAAAGTCACTTTATGGGACATACTGTCTTTTCCCCTGTAATGGGGAATGCGAAGAATCGAGCCTCCGCCTGCCGCTGCGGCGTGAGGAATGAAATGAAGCGTTGCGCGTGCAGGAATCATTAAGCGAGCAAAATTAGGGCAGCAGTGCCGTAACTGTACAAGGCCTGGTGAGGCATCGTCTCACGCGGTTGAGCGTTGTTTGACCTGCGGTGGCACCTGCGTTGTACATAATTAGCCTTATCTCTTACGTCTCACTAGCGCTCTCCCCTCCCGACACCTCTCCATTATTATCCCAATCATTGTGTCCCATCTGATAGCGTGCGCATGACTATTTACACCGATGCCAGCAGCAGGTACGAAGAACCGGCGCTTCGCTTTGTAACCCAAGGTTATAGTGTTTGAAATATCCATCAGCATCAATTATTAACAGCATCATAAACATTACTGATGTAAATAAACCTTTTGCAAAATCAGGAAATAAGACAACATGAGTTATGATTTGACATCACACCCTCTATTAAGACCAGTCAATCAGTTCGAAAGTGATAACAGGTTCTGATCCTGTCTTTTTAGATTTAATACTGAGGCTACCTTCTTTGTGTACGAGTGAAACACACTTTTAAGTTTCTAAGTCTACTTCTATAGACAGTTCTAGTCCCTGCTGGGAAATCTGAAAGAGGCACATGGTTGTTTTTTTTCCTCTCCTGCAGTACGGTGGACCGAATTTTGTCTCTAAACTAAATGTGCTGATGCTGAGGACTTCGGGTGAACTCTGTAGCTGTCATGTCGTTTGAATAAATTAAAAAAAGATCTGGTGCCCAAAAGTGAAAAGAACAACAGGAGCAAGAGAGAGAACGATCAAAGTGAGAGCTACTGTCTAGCAGTGTTTTGAAGTGATTTTATTACTGGTATTTAACACAGCTCGCTGATATTATGATATTAACAGCCTCAGAGATCGAATCAGGTATTTGTGCAGGTATGCAGGTGGATGTATTGGAAGAGGAGGAGGACCCACTTTGGCTGCATAAGTACAGGGGCCCAGAGAGCTGTTCTAGCCATAAGATTTCAGATATACTGTGGTGCTTGAGGTTGCTTTCCAGCACTTGAAAATGTCATGGGCACTTCTATAAGTATATTCAATTCCCTGTCAAACTGTTACATTGATTGTATTCTACCAACCTCTTCATTTGAAGTCTTGAAATCCATGTGCTACTATGCAGTGAGGGATACTGCAAAGGAGAAAAACAAGATTGAGTCAGATTGGGGAGGCAAGCACTTAATAACATGACCGACTTGCTGCAGCAAAACTGCAGCCAATTTAAACCAGCATTGTTAGCAGGATGCCTATTTTCATTATACAGTCCTGCCTTTCTCCTATAGAACTTCCACAATGGAGAGAATTAGATTTTTCATTGAAATGTGCCTCTGTTAGACTCAACTAAGCGAAATTGAAAAAAAAAAAAAATCCTCATTGAGCAATCTCAGGAGAACCCAAAGACTATTAAGCATTAATGAATAATTCATTAGCAAAGGTGAGAACCCAGGTATCCTAATAAATGTTTCAATATCGAATCCAGTGCTACTAGAGATGAACTGTGTTATCGCATCTGATGCCTTGTCAGAGGTCATATAACACAGCCCCAGAAGGGAAAAAATACCACAATAAAATTACCATAAACTGAGAGGTATTGAGGTTGAAAAATAAAGGTGTGACACTACAAATACATACAACATACCTTTCGAATCATCTGACTTGCTCTATACGAGACAGACACACGAGGAGTCGCGAGGAATGTTGTGAGAGAGTCGCATTTCCATGAACCACTTCCACTCAGGTTTAATCAGACATGACTGCCACTTCACTCAAACAAGTACGGAACAAAAAATGGCTCACACTTGAATTATGTGCCACAAGACCGAGTCAGAGACTCACCTCAGTAGAAAAGCCCCCAGCTGTTTGTATGGTGAGGTCTAGCCATCGAGCGGCGAGTTGATCCCTGATCCGAGCCGTAGCAGAGGGCCTCCCCGAATCATGGCTGTCAGGCTTCGGTGGCGGCAGAGGAGAGCGATGCTGTCACCTCTCCCGGCCAGCTGTAGGTGTTGCAGAATTATTCCCAGTGGAGCTGGTGCTGAAGAGCAGAATGAGGCTATCGCGCAGTGAGGCTTCACTCCCGGCGGTCCCTAATCGGTGGCTTGTGCTGCTGTAATAGGAGGCCGAGGCTAAGGTATCATACTGATACTAAACCCATTTGCACGTGGGGAGCTCCCGTGAGCCGATGAGAGCTGGAAAAAATAAATGGAAATACATAAACAAACTGAAGTCTGTATGTATGATGTTGAATCAGATGCAATATATGTCTTTATTTCCCAAATAAGGGAACAAAATAGGCGAGATTTAGAAGCAAATTTAAAAACTTTAAATCCCCTCTCTCTATGTCTACAATGGAGGATCCTCCCAAACACCTGACTCGTAAAAAAAAAAACAAAACCCTGTAGACTCATTTGCACGATTGCAAAAATGCAATTAACTCATATTCTTCCATTTTCTTGGATTTCTGTATGCCGAGCACAAATGACGCTTTCAAAGTGTTTATTAAGTTCCAACAGTATACCCTCTAGAAATCCTCCTCCTTAGTATGCATTGTTGGCTCGGTGCAACCTTCCTTTTCCGCCGCAGTGTTGCTACTATGATCATTATTACACAGGCTTTGAAAATAAAAAGAAAAAAAACAACTTAAGAGTATATGCATTTCAAGCTACATTCCATGTATAAATCATCATATTGTGATTATACAGTGAGAGTAGCCTTAATGAAACCCGCAAATGTATTTGTGTAAGCGCCGGGGAAGAGAGGGAGGAACGAGAGCGAGCGATTCGACGTATCTTTAACAGATAAAAAGATAAATGGAAATATATTCTATTCCGGAAAAAGAGCTTTGACCTTCAGAAAAAAAGCAAAGACAATAACCATAATATTAATATTATGTTACTATCAATGCAAGATCTTGTGTGTGGTATCACTTCATCTAACCCACTTTCTTCCCGTAACAGGAAAACATCATCCATTTCACAAGAAGTGAATTTCACGAGGTTTTGATATTTTACTGGTAAACCTTTTACTTAAATGTTATCAGTGTTTAATGGTTTGTGTATTCTGATGTAATTGGGTTATTCAGTTTTGTATTTTAATCTGTTTGACTCATTTGATGGTTTTATTAGTTCTGAATGCCGTCTTGAATGTTGACCTATAAAGTATAATGTAAGTCATGTAAATAGGTGATGACAGTAGTATATTCTGCAACATTAGCGAACACCATGACACTTGTGTATGTCTTTTCGAATATATGTCGAATGTATTTTTAACCTATTAAAAATGTTTTTCGATATATGTCAATGCGTGTGTGTGTGTGCGTGTGTTTCTTTTCACAGATTTGTTCTTTGGTTTTTATGGACTTTGGAAATTCAATGCAAAAAAAACAAAGCACCATCTTTTCTCTCCCTCTACATCAACACTCAGGCAGCTCTGTTTAATGGATGTCGAAGAAACCCTGACATCATTTGTGGACCTGCTTTAAAAATGAATGCGTTCACGTGGTCAGTTGAAAAATGTGTCTGCAGCTCCGAGGTGAACACTTTGTCTCGGCAGGTGCCCTCCTGAACATCCTGTCAGACGCGAAGCACTTTCTCCATGAGAATCCAAAGATGAAATGAGCTAAACCTTTTGTGCCTTTTAAGTCGAGTCAGCGCAACTCCTTTTACAACCACGCCATCAGATATTTTCAGCCCCTGCCAATTTGCCGAGCCGTGTTTTTCTTTTTTTTTTTTTTCGAACAACGGTCTTGTCTTTGACACAATGGCAGGAAACACAGAAAGGGGGGAGCAGGGTGAGACTGGCTGGATGATGTGGAGATTGTAACCTGACATCTCCATCTCTTAGACCTGAGGACAGCTGTTGCCCACACAGGATGACGAATGGCCGTTTATGCGAGCAGGTGGAGCAGCTGTCTGCAGAGAGCTCCAACAAATGCAGCTTTACTACTCGAAAAAATTGCGATGGGATTCGCCTACTGTATGTTCACCTGTTCTGCGACCTGGAACATATTGCACCTGAGAGTGCAGCTTTTTAATTTGGCCGGTGATCATAGCAGATATTACGTTACCCAAATTTTATGGCGTCCTAACAGTCCTGCATCAAAAGCATGGCACCGACTACATTTCACAGCATCTGAACATTTCATGGTAGAAAACATGATGAAATATCTGTTTTTCTCAAATATGTACACTTTCCTTTATCGAGACTGTTATCGCTCCTCTAAAATCAATGTTATTTCTTGATCAATTATCACAGCTTTCACGCTTAGGGCAACGGACATTAGCAGGGTTTTTATTCTCCACGTGACAATGTAATATAATTTTTTTTCCTCCGCATTTTTGCTTGTTATGGTTATTTATTGTTCATAGCTTCTGTTTCCTTGTTTTTGAAAAAACTGGTGTGTGGCTGGACTGTTCAGCAAGTTTATAAAAATGTTAGCTTGATGTATGCAAGTTTCTGTGTCTCAAACTTTAGCTGCCATGTTGTTTTTTTCAGTATGTTTGTTTTATTATATAGGGGGGGTATGTAGTAGGTATATATAGGAATTCAGTTTTAGTTTAAGAGTGGATGCTTAATCTGTTTTGGTTTTGTATCTATCGATTTTAGAATATATCCTAGTCATAAATAAACAAGCTGCAAAAGAGGAAAAAAGGACATTTTTACTCTTTGCATCTTAGTTTTACGGCTTGAATTGATGATTATTTTCTGGAGTAATCAACCTTATGGTCTATAAAATGTAAGAAAACCATAAAAGTTGCTGATTTAATTTTCTCAGAGTGCAAGGTGTCATCTGCAAATTGTTTTTTTTGACATTCGATTATTATCAATGAGCAACTAATAACTATTTTCATTATCTGTGAATCTGTCAGTTATTTTCTCAATTAATCATTAAATAATTTGGTCTACAAAATGTCTAAAAATATTCTAAAAATGCTCATCAAAATTTCTCAGTTGAAGCTAGCATCTTCAAATATCTTGTTTTGTCAAACAGTGGTCCCAAAAATATTCAGTTATATGTCATTAGAGACAAAGAAAACCAGCAAATATTTACACTCGAAAAAAAATGGCAAATTTTCAATATTGATTTATCTGTAAAAAATTTAAAAAGAAAATAAATAAAAATCCATCAGAATTTCCTAGAGCCAGGGGCACATCTTCAAAATGAACTGATTTGTCCAACTAACAATTCAGAAATTCAATATACAATGATATAAAACAGAGAAAAGCAGCAAATCCTCACACTGGAAAAGCTGGATCCAGAAAGTGTTTGCTTGAAAAAAATCGACTGTAACACTGGATTGCTTATCAAACTTACTGCAGCTTCCTTTTCCGTTGAGCAGTCGTTTCAGGTCTACATGGACCTCTACACTTGACAATTTGTGACAAATTAATAAACTGAACCCCGCGGCCTCGCTCCTGCATTTAACGGACTCCTGCCGTGTATTCACGTATTCCTGTTTTGTATTTACACCCTGGATCAACAGAGCCTGTTCCGTGTGCCGCCGAAGCTGCTGCTCCTCCTTCTTTCCATTCAGATTACGTTTGAGATTGATCATTTGGGGGGGAAAAATGGAAAAAAGCATCTCATCATGTTTTCAAATCTTTTAGAGCATTTGTCAAAAAATAAGCCTTTCATTACCTCGTAAGTCAATAACTGCAGCCCAAGTAACAGCCAGTGGCACTTTCTATGCCAGATGCTCGTGAATGATAGGCAGAGGAGTAAATTAGTGATGGACACATTTATAGACTGAGCTTCTGACCCTCTTGACTGTGATGTATGTTTTTTGGCAACAGGGAGCCACCAGATATCAGGTGGATGCCAACTTAAATCAGCAAGAATAATTTCACAAACTGGTTCTCTGTTATATCGCTGGATATCAGGGAGCCGAAATAGACACAATAAACTAAATCTAGAATAAACTCCTCCTGCAGCATGTTTGCCACTGACAGGTCTCTTAATTGGATTGTAATCTTTTTTTTTTTTTTCCCATCTTACAAATGATATTACGGTGCATTGCCTGCGAATGAATGGTTGGGAGCAAGTCAAGCATGTTATCTTACATGAGGGTCTTAATTAGCCACAACAAATGAGCGCACAGCCTTTATACCTCATGAATTATTGCATTCTCCTAGTTGTAAAACACTGCATATGTATGAATTGATTCTAAATATGCAGTATATGCGTATAGTTGTTATTTTTGTGTTTCAACCAATGAGGCTTGAGCAGTCCTCCAGAGGAAGACTTGGGGGTCTGGAAATGGCCCCGTGCTGTGTGTAGAGTACATGAAAGGATTAAAAGGCACAGCATATTGCTGAGGGCTAGGCTACATAGAAATTAAGCCGAACAGTCGAGGGATACATCTGCTCACTTACTAAATATAAAGTAGGCAAATACAGAACAATCCCTCAATTGCTCTGGCAAATTATTTATGAGCTCAAACTGCGTGACATGAAACAAATTACTATCTTAGGGATATGAATTAAGTTCTGTAGATCATAAACCTTAAACAGTTGTAAATTTTATTGTAGATAAAGGCTCCAGTTATAATCTTATGAACATCATAAGTTTGTTTTATGTCCTGGAAGATTTGCATGATCCCCTTAGGGTCATTTCCAGCAGTAAAATGTGAACTATTCACTTAAAATCTGACTCCAAAAATGGCTGTCTGTATGAAAAATGTATAAAAATGCCCATCACGTTTTGCCAAAGCCCAAAGTTGCGTTGTCGAAATGCATTTCTTTTTTTTTGTTGGAACGAGAGTCCAACACACAAATATATTAGATTTGCTTAGATATCAGACAGAGAAAAGCAGCAAATCCTCACATCTGAGAAGCTGGAAACAGAGAGCATCTGGCATTTATGCATAAATGAAATGACTTGAACAAATAATCGATCAAATGCCTCTGCTCTGGACAACTGCACAACTGTGACGGCCACAGAGTTTGTTTTCCTATCATAAGCAAAAAAATTGTGAAGTTAGTGGTTGAGTGAATTCAAATGCTCCAAGGAGACACAGTGATGCAATTTACAGTGTCTGAGACCGCCTTCCATCAAGGTTGAACTGCTGCTGTAGCGTGCTGTCAAGGCACCAGTGCTTAACAAATAAGCAGACTCTCCACATTAATCAAATATGACCTAAAATTGTTGAGCCCGGGCTACTTACAGCTTGTAGAGCATTGATGAAATGCTGCTTGCCCTCACCAGAAATCCAGTGTTTGAGGTATACATGTTATCTCTTGGGGTTTTGTCGCTTATTTTAAGCAGTGTGCTAGTATCATAAATCATTATGTATAATCTAACCCCTTATTACTTCTCTTAGGGCAGTTATCACTTACGGGTAGCTTTCAGTGCGTGGGTTTGTGTTGCAGTCCTGAACCTCTAAATCAGATGGGCTGGTATATGAGGCGCATATAAATGAGAGTTGTGTCTTCTGTCTTCCTCGCCACAAGAGTTGGGTGTGCATTCGCTTCATTAGCCATCAGTCTCCGCTAAGCCAGACTAATGGTTTTCTTGTTGCAAGACAGTAACTTTGTGGCACAGGCCACTAATATATATATATATATATATATATTATTTATTTATTTATTTTTTTTCTCCCTGAACTTCCTCTGAGAGAAATAGCTACAGTTTCTTTTATTTGCGCTACTCGTACATCACACCGCAATGAAAGCATACACGGCTTCTCCTCTGTGGATTCAACATCTGGAGCAGTTTGTACGGATGGTCGACCAAACTGTTGCTATAAAGCCCCACAGAAACATCAGGTGGGAGACATTTTTCTTTCTGCTGCCAGTGCTCTGGGGCTGGATTGTAATGAAGACGTCCAGCCTTACAGTGACATACTTTAGGCCCTCCCAGCTGCTCTTTAGACAGAACAACCGCTGGAGGGAAATGTTAAAGGATTGCCTTATTTTGAGGCACCAAACTGTTTTCCTTGAATACACAAAAGGCTGCAAAGTTACATTCTCGTTTTAACCCTTTACTTTCCCTATTCCGATCACTACTTTTTGATTTGTGCGTCATTTTAAGCAAAGCACTACACTTTGTGGTCAAGAGGTCACTGACAAAAAACCACGTGGCCATAAGAAAATTAGATAACGCTTTACTCTGGGTGCTGAAGGTGTGATCCTTTATTATGCAGAACAACTCTGTTACATATCAAGCTGCTGTGTGATGCTGGGGGAGTGTAACAGCACTTTAAATGTGCTAACATGCATAATTGATGCTAATGTGTACATTCACTGCTTCTAGTGACGCCTTAAGACATTTTATCCCACTAGGATATTCCAAGGTATTTCACTAGTCTGAATTTTTTAAACGATCCAATGGGATTTAGTCACACGAGAAACAGGAGATTATCGATTAACTAAGTAGGGAAGATAAAGTGCAGGAAAGTCTCTGCTGTGCACTGCAGACGTTGTTTACAGATCATGATCAATGCCAGTTTGCTTCGGATCATGACGGTAAAACTTTGAGGCAAGTCTCCCACTTCCATTTATGGGCACATCCAGACTGTGAGACACTATGAAGGATCCAAACGAGTTGTCCCCGGCTCTCAGTATTGACCAGACGCGACTGAAACCATTTCACTCAGGGTCTATTTCCTTGCAGTGCCAAACCGCTTTTTGATTTAGAACATAGGCAGAAATGAGGGGGGAAGGGATGCAAGTGCTAGGGCATAAAATCGTCAATGACATGTCAACGTCTCCCCCTCTGCAGGAAGCGAGACCCCCCAGTACATCATACAGATTGCTCCTGACCTATGACCAGCCGATGGACCAGCTCGGCCCAGCTCAATATGCCTGAGCATGAGCACGGAGCCTCCTGTAAGCCAAAGGGTACAAACCTGGAGTCACGGCTGATTTCGACATCTCAGTGGGTTTCTTAAGATACAAACTGCACTGATTGTCTGTCACCTCGCAGCCCATAATGAGAAAAAACAAGCTTGCCTTCTAAGCGGCCTGCCACCACGGTTTATAGTTAGAGAAGCAACATAAATTTTGTGAAAGAGTGGAGCATTCGGCAGCCTCCTGCGAGGCTAATAAAACACACCGGACCAGCGGCAGAAGCATTCGGAGGCTGAGCTGAAATACTCTTCAGGTTTATCACAGATGGACACTGATGTTTTATCCAAGATGAAGCTGCAGAGGATCCAAAAAAAAAAAAAAAAGAAGGCAGCAGGACCCACAAGCCATTTGTGAACAGTTCAGTGACGTTTGAGCTGTAAAATGGGCCTTTATTTATTTATTTTTTTTAAAGTAGGAATCTTTTCTATTATTGGCATCCAGTGCAGAGAGAGAGAGAGAGAGAGAGAGAGAGAGAGAGACAGAGCACTTCAACACTGCTGAATCGCACTAGGGATGAAAAGAGGTCTGCTGCCACTGCACATGGCTCGAGGAACTGCGGGTTGCGTACCTGCACCGAGGCAAACGCAAAGCTGCCCCGCGAGCCCACATACAGTATCTCCCCGCAAATCACGCACCGAGACGCGAGACGCTTTCGATCGTGAGGCCCCGTCAGAAGTGAAGTGCTCGGCTCATGTGACCGTCGAGGGCTGGAGGACGCGAAGCTTTACTGTCCGTCGGATCACATAAGTGTCCGGTGCATAAATCTAGGTGCGCAGCATCAGATCGGATCACATCTTTTCTTTTCTTTTAAATAATTAAAAATTACCCCCCCCCCAAAAAAAAGTGCATCGTAAACGGATCCACGTTTCCTTTTAATGGATGTTTTTTTGCATAATAATTAACAACCTACGTCCGTCACGCACCGTGTTGTGAGGTACCACAATTGTAAAAGCGAAAAATAAAAGGGGTCTGTGAGGCTTACCTGATTATCTAGTAACAGGTGGCGATGTCTCATTAGATCCCTTCGGACTCCGATCCCTCATGTAACAGGGGTCGTTTTCGGTTTCTTTCTTTATTTTTCCTTTACCCCCTTAATTTTTTTTTAATTTAAACGCTACGGTGGCTAAAACATCTTTGCGAAATCACAATGTATCCCTTGTGGCAGCATCGCCCACACTGCATCCTGGTCCACTACCGCCGTAGCGATCGGTGAACCGAAAAAAAGAAAAAAGAAAAAAGAAAAACAGGAAAAAAAGAACATAACACCCAAAAAAATGAAGCCGAGGGACGAAGAGCCCGCACCCGCACTCGCAGCCGAGGGTTTTGTCCATTATTTCCTGGGCAGCGACGGATCTCAGGGATTCCTCGTCTCCGTCGACATCTCCGGCGGAGGCAGGAGGCTCCGTCCGGATCCGCGGCTCCGCGTCTGTCTCCCCTTTCTCTCGGTGCTGCTGCTGCTGCTACAAAAAAAAAAAAAAAAAAAAAAAGAAATAATGAAATAATGAATAGAAAAAAAAAAGAAAAAGAAAAAGACTGGAGCTGGAAAATCGCACGCGGCTGGTTCGAGCGCGGCGCGCGTCGATCGACTTCGGCGCACGCACAACTCCGGACACATAAATGTCACATGATCCCACTTTTCTTTCTTTCTCTCTTTTTTTTTTAAGGGTTATTTTGGTTGGGGGACGTCTGCAGGTCCGTCTCGCCCCCGACGAAGCTGATGGAGACACACTAACATCGAGCAAAGCTTTTTTTTTCTCCCCCCCTTTTTTTTTTTATCCAATTACATTAACGTGCACTGCGGCGCTCGGTGTGTCTACGTGTGTGTGCGCACGCTTCGCGCTGCTATCTTTGTGAGGACCGGTGAGTTATGAACCTGGGGGGAGTGAGGACGTCTTGGGGGAGTGAGGACGTCTTGGGGGAGTGGGGACGTCTTGGGGGAGTGGGGACGTCTTGACCTCGATGTCTGAAGGGGTCAGGACTGGGTTGGGGCTGGAATCAGGCTCAGGTTTAGGTCAGGGTAGGTGGATCTGTCAGAGGGAGGGTTTGGGGGAATTCGTTGTGTCCAATGAGCGTCCACACAAGGACAAGAAGTGCAAGTGTGCATGTTCACGTCACGCCGAGATTTACCCGGGTGTAGCTGAGATCTGAAGCTAAAAGACAACAGAATATACATTATGATTTGTTGCAGCACGTAGCCCATACTTTAAAGTTGATTTTACTCTGTGTGGCTGCATGTGAGTCACAACTTTCTGGGTTAAATGATATTTTAAAAGGAAAGGGAACGCCGGTGGAATTCAGCACCCAGCACAGTTTGTGTTGTCAACACAGACTGGCGCTTTGCACGTCATGAACACACACACAAGCACACACAGACCCACGGAGTAGTATCTGGCCTCGTTCCCCGAGGCCCTCGCGTGAGCAGCTGAGCAGGCCGACCAGGTGCACCTCATTTTCCACGCTGTCATCGTCCCGGCCGAAAGACCCCCGCTCTCTTCCCCGCGTGACGCAAGCCGACGCTCCCCTGACGTTTCATGGTGCCCGCCGACCTGAGCGCTGCGTCGCAGGCGCCACCGATTCGTAAACCGGGGGAGCACGTGGACGTTTCAGTCCGCAAACCCAACACCGATCGAGTCTTTTAATTCGAAAGGTCAAAACCTGCATCTCAGTACCAGTTAAGTCCTGTGGGTCCTTCACCCTGCAGCAGCTATCAGGGCTATCCATTCTAGGGGGGTGGTGTGGTTTGGAGATAATAAATGGAAGTGCTCAGTGACTTCACACTTCACAATACAAGTGTCTTTTGCAGAGGCTTTTCATTCCTGCCCTTCCTAATGGCTTAGCTGTGATCCATTAGCAAAGCAAAGCTAACAGCCAGATGATGGCTCTTATATAGCTTCCAGGTCTGACCACAGGCTTTGTAAGAGTGCTACATTTGACCTTATTGAACCTTTAACGTCTGATGCTGATATGCAGGATCAAGATCTGTGCCAATCCTGAGCCTATTAAGTGAATCAGATTGGCCTTCATTAAAACCTTCAGATACTATCAGATACATTAATTTTTTTCATGCCGGGCTGCTGACTCAGTTTACGTGCCTTAGCATCTCAAGCCTCCTGTTTACCATGCAGTGAGGTATACAGATTTTAAACCTGGAAAAAAGAGAGAGTTCTGGCACTGGATCCGAGTTTGATGCCCTGAGCTGGTGTATCAAAAGCCAGCATCAGAAAAGAAAAACTCCTAGTGATCCCTCCGGAAAATATATTTTGTCAGCCAGCTTCTTTCAACGAGTTACGATCCAACATAAAAGCAAAAAATAATGCTGCTGTTTCCAGAGGGCTTTTTCACAAAACCTAAATACTGGATTAAACTATCCTGGCTGAATTTAGCCAAGACTCAGCTTCTTGAAAGCGGTGGCAGATAAGTTACCATGGAGATTTATTCTGTGAAGCAGCCAGGCTTGAATAATCTATTTGATTGGCGGCATTTGACGTGCATCAGAGTTCTTTTTAACGGGGCACCACCTGCTGGCGGAGTTTAAAACACGGAGCATCAGGTCCATAGAAATGGCTTTTGTTCCAATTAAATCCATGTACTTTTACCGTTTTCAGCTATTTCAGCTTTCAAGGCACTTTGGGTTAAAAGCATTACTCTTCTTTCCTCTGCAACCACTGCCACAATTAAACAAAACTAACCAACTCTACGGAGCTTATGTAGAATGATGACTTAATGGCATATTAATATATAGCTGATATTGTCAAATAACCCATTAGAACCCATGGCGACAGATTTATCAAACCAGAATGGCGGTGAATTAGTGGTCCATTTCAATTTTTTCAATATTCCCCATAATTTTCTTTTACGGAAACATTGAACTTGGCTGTTCTGGGTTAAAATTGCAATGAAACGTTATGTTTCTTTTGTTGATATGCTTTAAATTATCAAAAAATAAGGTCTTGTTTTGATGGCCGCAATATCTTTTGATTAAGAGGAAGTAAAGCATATTGTTTGCAATTTAGCAAATTCGGCCGCTATTATAAAAGAACAAAAAAGGCATGGCAGACTAAAAATATAAACCTAATAACCACAGATCTTCTCTGAATCTTTCATAATTAGCCTTTAAGGAGATACTTATCATTTGTAGACATTAACATTCGTACCTACACCACTTTGCTGTAACAGCGTAAGTCGATGTTTGACTAGCTTGACAGTGTCTTCTCAGCTAATATCTGTGTGAATTTCCGTTTATATAGCAAACTTCACTGGAAAATTGAAGACTTGGCAAAAAATTAAAATGACAGTGTGATGTATGGCGCACACATCTTGTCAGCATCAGCGAATGTGTAAAGCGTCTATTTAAGAAAGCAGCGGAAGTGGACGTTTTTTCTTAGATCTGGCTTGGCCTAGTCACACTGCGCCTACTCATCGCTTTCTCCGTCACCCGTGATTTCTTAATTCCACTTTTGTGAAATAGCCCTCAGGACCGGCGCAGTGCCGGCGTCGTGTCAAAGACTGTTTCCCATGTTTCCCATCAATATTACTTCCCTTTTGCCTTAACATGAATCAAACATTATATACACATTATCTACAGTTATCTCTGCTACGCCCAACCATAACCTAACCTAAGCCCAAACCCCAACCACGGGGGGGGCACTAAAGCAGAGATCGCTTTAAAGGTCTTGTAGAGCGATTCTAATCCAATATACTTTTCTTCAAATTCTGTGAATATCTCCACACAGTCCTCTAGCTGTCCTTTCTATGTGTGGGCTGAAAATAAATCTGGTGTTTGTACACAGCCCGGTTTCTGTAAAGGGGAAACAAACAAAACCGCAGAACAATATTCAAGTGGATCAGCAACAGGGGGCATTTATGCTCGTCCACAGTTCGGCGTACACAGTTGCCAACTTGGCATGAAAACCTTTTACTTGCTATGGCAGACCTCACATTAGTTTCCTCGGAATTAGGCGTGTCGACTGGTGTAACGTTGCCCATCTCACCTGTGTGCTCATCCGAGGAATTACACAATAGTAATAAGAAAATCTAAATAGCTCCAGAGACATAACCTAACCCTGCCCCCTGTTATTTTCATCATAGTTCTATTAGATTTCACAATAAACAACATCGGTCCATTTATCACTGGTGGTAGAGTATAAGTTACTTTTACTGTTTAAGTTATCAGTGATAGTGTTATCAATACATAGGCGAAGCTACTCCTCTGATTAGACTTTGGCTTGGATAAGTCTTAGGCTTCGACACCTACCTAAATATTGACAAGCTTATTGTTACACTTTCTGCAGTCTCACATAAAACACACACCACCTGTATTTCTAGGCGATAAAAAAAATGCCCCCCCCCCCGCTCTTGACGTTAAGTTACCCTTGGGCAGCAGACACTCTGGATTCCACTATATTTATCTTTTGGTCAGCTAGCCCACTTGTTAGTGGTATTGCCTGGTCAATGCGTGTCCATGAATTGGGGGCCAGAGGTTCTGAGGGAGCACTGAATGAAGAGAGGAGTGTATTTGTTTGTTCTGTCGAGTTCAAATGTCAACAATCTTTCTCCAGAATTGTGCACTCCCTCCCTTAATGGAGGGGTAACGCTATCTGAAGGGGGACAAGGCTTGGACACCAGACCTGTTTTCTCCACTTAGGCATGGTTTACACACTATTCCAATTCGAGGCACAAAACCTCACGTGCCACCTATGACAAATAGATCCCACTGCTCTGTGCAACAGGTAAACAGAATACCAAATGTGCCAACAGCATTGTATACGATACAGACTAATGAATACATATTTCATACGGCTTGTAGCAGCTGAATCCAGTAAGCAAAGCCTCTGCAGTGTCTCTGCCAATACTCTACTATGAAAAGATTAAATTTAAGTTAACCACAGCATCTCTGCCTCCTGCAGCTCTTTGACTATCAAGTGATAATACCAGCTCAACTTGGCGCCTGTGCACAACATCCTGCCCCCTTTTGAATGGTTGGTTTGAATCAGGCAGGGCTAAGTCATAAAAAAAGCGATGTTGCAATATCAAGTGCATCAGTCAGGATTTAGCAACATTTGAACCACAATCTGACGGCAGCTGTGGCGCCACTTGCTCATGCTTTCAGGCCAGTGATCTGATAAAACCATTCCCAGAAGGTCCTTAAACTGTGAATGGTGCTTATTTAGTCGAAAATGTTTAATGTTATTGAGAAAAATCAGACCTACCTGACTTCTCTGTGTTTACTCTATAGATTCATACACTAAGCTATTTATTTGATTTTCACATTTAAAATATAATTATTGTAAAATATATGATATGTTCACCTACATATACTAACATAAACATGGATTAAAAGTAAACAAAGGCCTTTGGAGGAAGGAAGCTAAAAGCTCACTCAAAGAATGCTCCTCAAAACTTATGGTGAGATAAGCAGGATTACATTAAATAAAAAGAAAGGGGATGTTAAGCCAATTACAAAAAAAAAGAAAAAGAAGAGGAAGAAGAAGTGAGGGGAGGAAAAAAATGAATCAATATAAAACAAATTATTTTCATTCCAGTTGTTCATCAACAAACACAGAAAATAGGAAGTTCATGTTTGTTTAAGATGTTTTAAAGGTAAACAGAGATGATAAACCATGGACAATATTCAAGTTGGAATTCCATAAAATAGCACTAGTCTTTATCTAAATCTACACCTGAGGGAAGCTGAAGATGCCTAGACCGTCGGGCAGATAACACCTGCATGTCGTGTTTAGCAGCTGCTGCCGCCTCTAAAGACAGCGAATGTTATTCTTGACCAGAGAGTCAAAAGAACGTTGGTGTTTTAATTGAGCACATTTCTGCTGGTGTTACACTATCCTGCTATGGAACAATGGGGAGCCGAGGATGCATGGCTTCCTGCCTGTTAATTAATTTTCGAGCTCATAAACTACTGCCTCTGCTTTTCAGAATATGTGATATGATTTGAGACGGCACACTGTGCTTCCACTCCCCCTTCATTACTGTCAGTAGAAGAGCAGCCACATGCTCTGAATGGAGAGAACAGAATTGAAGCAAGGACGCATTTTCACCTGACCATGCGTGGTCTCTCCTCTCTTGGATATGTTTTGGTTGGTGGGCAATATTGATTTCAAAGCACTATCTTGTGTTTTCCACTGGATCCCCACCAAACGCCATCATTCGTCACCCATCCTCCACAACATATCCTATGGAGCACTAAATGTGTGACAGTACCCGGGAGTTATTATGCATAGATAACCTTCCCTTCCCTTTATAATCCAAGCAGGCACAAAGGGAAACTATTCATGATCTGCAATTATGTTTTCCAGATAAGATAAGCAGTTCACAATTAACTTAAGGCTTGCCCCAGACATAAGGAGCTTTTCATATCTGCTGACCTAGCCAATCAAACTGCTCCAGGAGCTGCTTTTCACTATCACCGTAGCTAAGTCTTTCCCTTTGTGTTTCTTTCTCCTCTGCCTTGTTACTTTTTAGAGGTACAACTCACGCCTCGCTTTCCCCTCAGAAGAACTGAGTTGAACACAAGGGGGCGTATACTGCTAAGTTTGCCTCTCCTTGTCCAGCTCAGCAGGAGTAGCAGGAGGGATAAATTTGATTATATCATGTCTGACCTTGGGAGGGAACTACACTTAAATTTACATTTCAAGGAGGACCGCCTTATTGCATTACCGGAGAGCAAATGTGTGGCTTTCTCCACTCTGCTGCATTAGGAAGAGCCATCGTTTTGGGCAAGGCGACAGAATGAGAAGGCGGATGCTGCATGCAGCTTGGTCCAGGAGAATCGACGATGGGGGGCCACAGATATGTCAGTTCAACAGAAGCTAGACAGATGAGAAAACTTCTTTACATGCGGACGACAGATCTTCCATCTCCCTTCAGTCCAGGGTGCTGCTGCTGGTAGGAGTCTTCTCCTACTCAAATATGCCACCCATACAGGATAATCAAGTCCCCAGAGGTTTATAACAACAATCATCAGTAACACAGTGCACACAGTGTGCAATGATTGCATTAGCGATGGCATTTTCAATAATCCTGTCTACCTTCTCCCTGTGGCTCTTATTCTCTCTCTCCACCAAGCACTTCATTTTTTTATGATCTTTCCTTGGTTAAAGGAATTAAAAAAAAAAAAAAAAAAACTCTGCACATTTTGTTTGCTTTTAATCTTGGAGATTTACTCTGCTTCTCCTTCTGCTTCTGCTTCTGCTGCCGCCGCCCTTAATGTCATTGTAGTTAACAAGGATCGCCAACCCGCACGGCGCCGCATAACACTTGCAACCCCGAAACACTTAATGCGTGGCCCGAAAAGCACCTGTTTAACCGGAGTGGATGGCACCAACCCAGCCCCCCGGGAGGCTGAGCCTTCCTATAGGCCGGAGGCGCGTTTTTAAAGCTCCGTGGCAAACGCGAGATTTAATTGGTTTGAGCTCCCAGTATATGTAAAATGGCAGTGGATGGCTCCTCCCATGCACCTGATGGGGAGTATTTACTGCTCTTTACGGCTAACGCGCTGCACTGTTTCCAAGAGCGCAGCGCCGCATCATGACACTCCACTGGACTTAAGCAATAAGGATTTCCGTCTCCACACACTCAAAGCTGACGATCAGCGCCGTGTTTTACGAGAAAAAGAAAAAAAAAAAAAACAAAAACAAAAAACAACAAAACAACAAAGTTTGCCAAAGCTGCCCACTTGTTCTCCAAGATGCCACGCTCTTTCCTGGTCAAGAAACACATAAACTCCGCAAAGAAGCCAAATTATAGTGAGTTGGAAAGCCCGACAGGTAAAGTTTTTTTTTTTTTTTCAAAAGTGAAGGACGAGTGTAACTTTTTTTTGCACGTTTGGTGGAAGTTGTCTCTCGACGCGAAGTCAAGTCGATGAATCGCGGTTGTGCTTTGCAGAAGTTCAGATTTCCTACTTCGTTGCCACTTTTTTGAGACCTGCGCTCCTCGCTCCTCGCTCCGAGCGATGACAGCCGAACTTCACCTCCCTTTCTAACTTTTTCTTTTGATTTGCAGTGTTCATCACGCCGCACATCTACAAGGGCCTTCCCCTACCCGTCATCCCCCAGCCGGAGATCCTCAGCCCGGCGGCGTACAGCCCCATCACGGTGTGGACTACCAGCAACTTGCCGCTGTCTCCGCTCCCCAGTGACCTCTCCCCCATCTCCGGATACCCCTCGTCGCTCTCCGACACCTCCTCCAAAGACCACAGCGGCTCCGAGAGCCCGAGGAGCGATGAAGACGAGCAGATGCTGCCCAAGCTGACGGACCCGCACGGAGTGGAGGCAGAGAAATTCCAATGTGGTTTGTGTAGCAAGTCCTACTCCACTTACTCTGGATTGCTGAAGCACAAACAGCTGCACTGCGACGCCCAAACTAGGAAATCCTTCAGCTGTAAATACTGCGAGAAGGAGTACGTTAGCCTCGGAGCTCTCAAAATGCACATCAGGACTCACACTTTGCCTTGTGTTTGCAAAATATGCGGGAAGGCTTTCTCCAGACCGTGGCTGCTCCAAGGACACATCAGGACGCACACCGGTGAGTGCCTGGGAGGGGGTGGTGGGGGTGGTGGTGGTGGTGGTGGTGAGCGCAGGGCCTCCTGTGTGTGGAGCCACTTTCAGTTGTTTGGGGCTTTTGCAGGCACAGACTCAACCCAAGTAGATGCTTCAATAGTCTTTAGAGCCCTTACAAAGCTTACAATAGTTTTGTAGCCGAGCCCAGCGAGTCCCTTTCTGGGGGAAAAAAAAATAAGATGTTCAACTGACAGAAAGTCATCACAGTCTGCAGGTTGACTGTTGGTGGTGTTGAAAAGACGCAATATAGCTTTTTTGGGACGAATTTCATGTTACAGTGAACTGTCAGTAGATTATGCTCAGCAGAGCTTTCAAAGAGCGTGTTGCAAGCAAGATAAAAAAAATTATAGGCCAAGATGCTTCTGTGACTGTACATTTGGAAAGAGATTCATTTTTTTTTTTCCAATCACTGACAATGTCTCCCCCCCACTCCCCTCCCCTCCCTCCCTCCTTCTTGACAGGAGAGAAACCCTTCTCCTGCCCTCACTGCAACAGGGCGTTCGCAGACAGGTCCAACCTCAGGGCGCACCTACAGACCCATTCGGATGTGAAAAAATACCAATGCAAGAACTGCTCCAAAACCTTCTCCAGGATGTCTCTTCTGCACAAGCATGAGGAATCTGGTTGTTGTGTAGCACACTGAACTGGGATACTTTTTCCACCAGCAGAAAAAAAAAAACCCCTCTGTTGCTTCTTCTTTATTTTTCCAAGCCCAGGAGAACTGTCAGGGAATCACATCGAAGGGGGTTTGTTCCCTAATATGCAGGCTTTTTATTTTTATTTTTATTTTTTTTTCTACGACCGGTCGATTTCATTTCAGAGTGAGCAACAGCTATGTGCTCACGTGCTTCTCGTTTCAAGCAGTGTTTCTGTGATTGCAATCAGTGTCGAGCTTTGTCAAACCATGTACTCACCTACCTGTGCTATTCATGCACTTTTCTGCATGTCTAGAATGTTTTATATGCCTACACAATGTTATCTTCAGTGTTTGTACCAATGTCTCTCAGTGGCTGTTATGCAGTCCTCCACTTTTTTTTTCCTTTTTCTTTTTTTTTAACAAACCACACAAACGATACCAAAAGGCGCATTATGAATGACCGCATGAATACAGCCAGAGGAATACTGAAGCCATTGTTACTTAGGGAACAAGTGCAAACTTAGTTTTTAGGGCGAAATTATTATAACTTTTGCACAGTCATTAGAAACAGTTTGCCAGCACTCAAATAGCAATACATGTTTTTTTTCTCAAGTGCCTCAGTTTTATTTGGCAATAATATGTATTTTTCAACAACAGTTTCATTTTATATTTTTATATATTGAATGTAAGCGTGACTGAGATGATTGTATATTAACAGTGAAAACTGTGATGCTGAATGATTTTGATATTTTCATATTTTCATGACACTTTTAAAAATAAAGTTTCATGACATTTTGTATATATATATATATATATATATATGTGTGTATATATATGCATATTTTATTTATTTAATTTTTTTGCATTACTCAAGTTGCTTTTCCACCTGTGAGGCCTTCCCGTCGGTTTGGTGTTTGAGCTGCTCTTTGAGCAGGATTCGCTTGATTGTCAAAAGCTTTAAAACAGAAAAACCTACACCAAACTAAATGACATATAATCCATCTTGCACCATCTGATTTTATGGAGATGTAAAAATGAGGAGAGAAGTGACTCAGCTCTGAATCATGCCTGAACCTGTTCCCTGTGAACCTGTCCAGACATCAAACAATCTTGAAATTTAACACATACTAGCTATATTGATCTGCACTCACTTGTTAGACCCTTTGAGGGCCCATGACTTTTTCTTTACTCAAGTGTGTGTAAAGTTTAAACGCGAGGGCGTAGTTCTTATCAAAAGTAATCCTAATTTCTAAACTCATGTCATCGAAATAACTTGAAAAAAGTTGTTTGGGGGTTTTTTTTGTATTTTTTTTATCTCCCGGTCCAATTACAACAGTCACTGCAGGGGCACAGGGCACTCAGATATCTAGATTTTAATATGTTTTCACAAAAAACCCAAATTTGCATTTGCTTTGACAACCTCCTTGAATTCTGGGATGCTTGCCATCATGGATTAAATAAGACTTCCTCCGGCTACATTTTGTTGTCTTTTACCATATGCTGTCTACTTGCAGCAGATAGAGATTAGAGCACAGAAAGTGCAATGCCTTAAGGGATACAGTCAAAGTTGAACTCTTTCTAACAAACCCCAGAGTGTGTTACCATTTGCCCTAATGCCCAAAAGCTGCTGACCTGAAAGATGTGATCTGACAAATAGACACTTGTTTTGCTGGCTGCGAGTGGCTGAACTCCCCTGTAGGTAGATTTTCTTCACTGTGAGTCATCGTCAAGTTATTCCAGGTGCTCACCGCTGCTCTTTGGTTTGGGCCAGGTGGCCCCAAGGCTCTTCAACCTCCCTGAAAAGCAGGTGCAACCAGGAGGATACAAACCACAGGCACAGGTCCACTGATACCATATAAAGCTCTGCCATGGCCTGATGTGGAAATGTTACAAGCAGCAGGTCCTATTATTCAGATCATTTGCCTCATAAAAGGAAAGTGCCATCAAGAGGGCATTCTAAACTCTAACACCGCTGAGACAATAAAGCTGTTTGTCCTCACTATTATTTGGAGAATCTAGTATCTTTCCTTCCATAGGCAATGCGATATCTTGCTGGTGTCAGATTGGGGGGAAAACATGAATGCATAATGCCAATTAGCTCCATCATCTTGCAAGATTTCCCTTTTACAACAACAATTAACTGCATGACTGATTTCTCAGATAACAACAACGTGCTAAATGCTTTCCCCTCCAACATGAATATTTGATTTAGCCGTTGTGATGATAGTGGGAGGAGAAGGAGCAGGAACTCATTTGTTTTAAAGCATCTGGCTATTAGAGGATGTGTTAGAGAATGTGAGATCAAATATTTGTTAGGTGCGGAGACTGTTAATAGTCACACTGTTGTGTTTATCCATCATGACAAATGCAGGTAAGATACCCCATGGAGGTTTTTGCAGTTAGATTTTTCTCACTGGAATATTGTAGAGATAAGGTAAAATCCGATTAGCTCTCTCCAAAAATGCAGCTTAAATGAACATATGTAAGACCTTTATTAAGTGATTTATTATATTCAGTGCAAATTAGGGCTTCAACTTACAAGTCATTTCATTCCTGATTAATATGCTGATTATTTTCTTAATTAATTGGTTAATATCTGTCCTTAAAATGTCGATTCATTGTGAAAAATGGTTTAAATAGTTTCCCCTTAGCCCAAGGTGATGTATTCAACTTGCTAATTTTATTGGACCATTAGTCCAAAATACCATGATATTCAGTTAACTCTCATATATGACAAGGAAAAGAGATCAAATCCTCACACCTGAGAAGGTGGAACTAGAGAATGTTTGGTTATTTTATTTGACAAATAGCTACAACAGTTAATCGATCATCAAAACAGTTGTTTTCTGCCAGTCAGGCCATTCATTTATTGACTCCTCTTGCGGCTCAGGTGCAAATAAAATAGGATTTTTACACCGTCTTCTTTCTTTTAACTGTCAGTTCATTTAGTTTGGCAGCCCATCCTTTTGATTTGTAACTATCATTAAAGCCTGAATTCATAATACGCTTTATTTTGTCATGAACATTATATCATGAGTAAAATAAATGTCTTCACCTTGCACATATAAGTGCCTGGGAGGGACGGAGACATCCAGAGCAGCCTCAGAGAACAGCGTGCTGGATGTAAAGCAGGGCAGGATTCTCAGAAACCTGCTGACTTTATGGTGAATCAGGGAGTATGATTCCTTTATGACCATCAAGTGGAACAAATAAAGTTAAGGGTGTCCTCTGAAGTCTGATTGTCCTGGCTGACAAGTGATCCCCAGTCCTCCTCTCTAACCCTGCCACATCAGAAAGGAGATGATTGTGTATTCCTCTTTTACTGCCACTGCCCAGAGGAATGTTTGCCTGTTTATTGAGCTCCTGCATCTTGTTAAAGACTATTCTCTTTCATTTCTGTTGTCTCTTCAAGTGACTGGGAAGCCATTTCGAATGGCACTGCCTTTCAGCTGGAGGTGCATATTCTCCAGATAATACTGTTTGCCTCTAATTGTGTAGTGTCCTTTGCATCGGCGCTGTATTTGTTGATAAATTGGATTCATGCAGATCAAGCGAGCGTAATTTAATCACCAGGGAAGATTAATTCTTTTGAAGTTTTTGCCGTGTCTTATAGTCTTATGTACTGTGTTCATCTGATTAAAGTAAAAAAGGTCAACGTAAAGGGGCAAAAGCAGTTGTTGAAAGACTTTAAAGAAATTTCATTAAGGATAAAATAAGGTTGCATATGTCATAAATAATGATGGCTGACCCAGAAATGATTTTTGTTTGGTGTGTCATTAAGAGCGCTGAAGCGAAGGGTCCAGCAGAGACAGACGAGGCTGTGTTGTCTTAATAAATAGCTCTGTGGTCTCCTTTTGTTGCCTTCTTGTTGAGCAGAGGTCAGCTGTCAAAAGATCCTGTGATCATATTTACTTGATTGTATTTCCTCCTTAATGTTCAACCCACTAAACCCCATGACCACAGCTGTAAAAGGTCATCTCTGTAAACAACATGATCCTTTGTGGTCACAGATGATTTGATGGATTGAAAGTTGTCCTTTGCATAAAAGCTTTTCTCTCGCTAAAATTTAAAGGATAAACCTGCAACACTTGATTTTAAACCCCCTACAAAGCCCAACTTCAAGGCATTATATAAATCAACAAATGGTTTAACACAGACCCACTATTTTGTAGCTGTAAGCAGAGATAAGAACGTTTTTGAGTGATCGCTGCTGTATTAGCAGATAACAGTAACTAAAGAGGCAGTGAAGCTGAGAAAAAAGGGCTGCAACAGACAAAGGTTGCGTCCTTCATTTAAAAAACATTTTAGCATGATTATATTCCCCAAGGACAGTGTTCTTATAAAGCTAAATAATACCTAAAACATACAAATACTTCATTCTGGCTTTAGCGATATTCTTCATGATGTTGTGCATTTTTACTGCTTTGTTGAAGAGAATGTTACATCCACAATTCATAGGGATTAAATGTAGACCTCTCTTTGTTTTGCTAGGTGTCTGTCTGTCAACTACTAATATTTATATTGCAATCAATTTGATAAATACATTTACAGATTAACACATTTAAATATGTGATTTAAGTTATATTGAAGTTGCTGAAAGATTTTGAGGTATTATCTAAACTGTTGTGAGTTTTTTTTGGTCTTGTGCTCAATCTTAGGGGTTTAGCATTGCCATTACTATTTGAAAACTTTAAAACCTGGAGAGTCATTTTCCATAATAAAGTATTCACTGTAGTCTCAAAATATACAAGAAGAGCTGAATATGTAAATCTTGAAAACATGAAATCATCATATAACCACAGTATTTGCTACTAATGACACAGACATCAGTTTATTTTGATTTTACCCACTTTAGCCTGAAGCTCTCCAGAGTCGAGTTCCTCTCCTCCACATCCCTCAGGAATAGAGTCATTTAAGTTGAATAATAATTTTGTTGACTCCTCTCTGATGCATTTCAGGACAAGGTGATGCTGGATGATCATCAGATTTATCAAATAATATTCTGACAGGGACGTCTGAATGGTTGTCAGTTTCACAAAGTGGTGCAAGAGACTTGTGGTTTGATGTGAAGCCGCTGTCACACTAAGCGGGGAGAACCTGCTTTTAATTTGAATAATGATGATGACATTCTTTGAAAAGCGGATGCAGCAAATTGCTCATTTTTAATCCTTTTAGACCTCAGAGCTGCCTTTGACACCGTTGATCATCCAATTTAAATTTGAACGCCATGTGCACTGGGTGGTATTACCTGCCCCTTGCTTGACTGATTCATCTCTCTCCCCTCAAACAGAAACTTTTATTTCACCCATGGAAACTCATCTTTCTCTTGAGCAAACATCATCTCTGGAGCTCATCAGGGTTCAGTTTTTGGGCCAACCCTTTTTTCATACATAAAAGCTTTTGCCCTGAGCCATGTAATTTGTAAACGTAATGTTTCACTTTGTGACTATGTTGTCAATAGTTTTAATTATGACAAAATACTTGCAAAGCTGCAGAGACTCTAAAAATAAATACATAAATAGGCAGTTTTCAAAGTTCATTCTCGGCCTTGGTAAAAGTGGCTTAAGAAAACAATTCCGCTGTATTGCTCTCAGTCGAATCGTGTGATCTTCTTCACCAGATCGAGTTTGCTCAGTTGTCATGGAGTTGTAGATGTTTAAATTACTACATTTTTCTAAGCATGTTAAGGGCTTCCTGTTGATTTTGGCTTTAAGTTGGGATTGAAAGTTCACTGTGGACCTTGGAAACAGTCGTTGACCAAACAGCCTCACCATCAAGGTTCATTTAGTAGAGGCATCTACTGGGGCATCTTCTTCAACAACCCAAGCTCAGTTTTGATTTAAAACAACCATAATTAGTCTACTGCTTTGCAGAAACAAAAATCAATATAAACCAAAGTCATATCCACACTTGAACAGACCAAAAATTAGCACCAATTATAAGTCTTCTATCCTCTGTGTTGATGTTACCAACCACAGGAAATCAAAGTTCATTAAAGACAATAACTTGAAAAGACTGGGTTTGTGTTCTGAGGTCAATGTTGAAATGTGAGTTTTTCAAAACTTTTGAAGTTTTCTATGTCATACGATCTTTGGCATCAGAAACTTTTTACAAAAACATACTCAGGATATATTTTTGGTGTAAAACAAACTCAGACATAGGACTTTTTAAAAAAAATTGTATTGCACCATAGTTTGTGTACCACCTCTTCGATCTCATCACTATAAATAGATAATATTCAAAGTATTTCATTTTGTATTCACAACAAGAAGACAGTTTTGATTGTTTTTTTCCAGCAGAAGCAATTTCAAATACATGAAATATTAATGTTTTCTTCATTTAGTAAGACAACACAATACATCCTCTGAAAGAGAGATTTTTTTTTTTAGACAGCCATCAGATGTTAGAAGAAAATTGATCCCACTGGAGCTTCACGTACACCGACTTTGTTAAAATGGGTTGTCAGTAATTGGGTATCATAATGAATTTTAGGCACCAGTACTTCCTTTGTCTTTTACAAAATTAAAAGAAAGATCACGGTGCAGGTTAATGAAAGAGATATAAGAGGAAAATGAACAATCTGGAGGACAACAGTAACGAATTCAGTGAAATAAAGAATGCAAACAAGCATCAGAAACTTTAAATGATAAGCGTTTGCTTCAATTACAGCACAGGAGCTTTAAGGTAACTCCATTCAGCTTGTGAGCTTTACATGCTGGGCAATGCATCCGCTGCTCTGGAGCTTTCAGAATTGATTATACAATTTTACAATCAACTCTGCTTTGAGCAACAAATTAACAGTGGGTAGGTCTAGGCCCATTGCATATTTACCAGCTGTTTGGGTCCTACATTCACATCCAGATAAGGAGGAGAGATTACAAAACAGAACAAACCAGACTATACCAGACCAAATATCCATCACGGAAATTAGATTTACTTTCTAATTGTACAGCTGTGTCCCAAGTCATTTATTCAGATTAATTTGGTCACCTATTGTGTGAAGCACGGTGCATTTCATTGTTTTCTCTTGCAATTCACTACACGCGCTGAATATATAAAATGTTACAGGCACTTTTCATGACGTCAGCTGATGAGGTGACGTGAGGTAAAAGCTATTATTCCCAATTGATTTCACCCTCTGAATCTATTCTAATCACACAGGAAGAGACAATGAAGAGACAAATTGGAGATGGATTCACAGGGCGACACGGAGACGTGGATTGCGCTAGAAAGAGGTTGAAAGTAAATACGAGGATTGCTGCGGTTTCATTACGGGGCATTATTTTGATCACTGATTATCTCTGAGCGGCGTCGACGGTGCACAGTGGTGTGTGTGACGGTGTGAGTGTGAGATGATCCCTGAGAGGCCAGCAGACCGAGCCAGTGACCTAATTATGATGAATCAGGGCTGGGTAGAGCTGTCTGGCCACCAGCCGTTTCTAAGTGGTTTTACACTCCACGGCAACAGCAACAACACCCTCAACAAAACACAAGAGCAACACACAAGAGATGCTCTCAGCACCACAGAGGCGGAGGATACGTCGCTTAACAGTTATTCTAGTCATATGAGATGGGAATGGAACAAGAGAGACTATTAAGCGTTTGCAGAATACGATGAATAGGATAGCATGGGATATTTCTGTGACTTTTAAAAGGAATGGTTGAAGGAGTTAGATGATAAGATCCATACCACTCAGCGTCGGAAGCCAGTTAGCTCGGAATACAAACGAGATATAGCATGGTAGTTAGTGAGCCTTAGAGGTGCTGGTGGGTGGATTTTGTTATCTTCAAACAGAGCCAGGCTAGCTGTTTCTCCCTGTATCCGGCCTTACATTTTAAAAGCTTTACATTAAGCAGACACATACGGTATGGGAGCGGTATCGATCGTGTCATCTAAATCTCAGCAACAAAGCAAATAAATGTCAAACTATCCCTTCAAGGCAAAGATCTAAGTGGATCAAAATTTTGAATTTGTCATTGGAATATGCATATCCCTGCTGAGTCCCAGGTACAGACATCAAAGAGCAGCTGTTCGAGGACACACACATTACTGCATGACCTCTCTTAACTTATGGGTAAATAGTGAAACTGAATACTCTGGGGGCTTGAGAAAGGCCCGCCCTGAAGTTTGGCATGACATTGGGTCTCTGAGTGGTATTAGGCGCCATCCATGTCACATTTAAGCCTTGGGTATGTTGCTTTGAGGAATTTTTTGGATTTCTTAGATGGTGGGGTTAGCCTCAAACCATGAAATGGTATGAAAACATTCTCCAGTATCCACTGTGACACATCCTGCAAAGAGCCAGTGGCAGTAAGGGCACCTCTAGAAATAGTCTGGATTTTTTTTTTTCTTTCCTTCTGACTTGTGGTTATCTGATCATCAGTGGAGGGAAAAGGTGAGTATGGAGCGCAAACAAAAGGTGCTTGAATAAACTAGCTCCCGGCCACATTATTCAGACTCTGGGTATTGTATTCTGCTGACAAGCCTCAACAGGACATGAACCTCCAGAGAAGCTTCTCTGGGGAAGGGCAGGACTACTTTGTTCGACAAGGATCTCAGCCGATATTTAAAAAAGAAAAAAAAAAAAAGTAGATAATGTTTATCTTCACTGCTGCATAATGTATATCCAGGTCACAAATCAAAACAGCTGTACTACATAAAATGTCACCGCCAGACAGACAGAAACACCTGTAAGATGTTATGCAATGCAATACATACAGCAGCCCCGTAGTAAAAAATGCTTGATGTAAAATGGTCACTTTTTATTGTTTGTCCAGTTTGATGGTGCATTTTAAGACTGTACTTTCTGTTGTTGTTGTTGATTGGAGTAAATGGAAACGTGCCCCTTATATTTTTCCCACCTTATGAACACATATGTAAAATAAGAACATTGGAAACACAACACAGTTCAACACAGTTCAATCAGTTTAGGAATTCCCATAGAGTTACATCAATACCTTTGATACAGTTCAACACCATTAAAAGTTTCATAAAAGACTTGAACACACACACACACACACACACACACACACACACACACACACACACACATGCACACATGCATAATTATATATACATATATCAAAGAATCTAAATGCCGTATCAGCTTGGGATTTTCTCATCTCTATCAGTTTCAATTTCAAGTTTAGTTACTCATTCGGTTGTATGAGCCAAGAGACCAAAGATCTGAACCAGGGCCAAAGTCACAAAAAATTTATCACACAATATATTAGTCTGTTTATGGACATCCTTTATTGTTGTTTTTTTATTTAAAAGAACACAATGGGAAGTCTACATTCTGATTGCAGAAGAAAGATCATTTGAGAAATTTAGTGGGATAATTTACGCAACATATTTTTTGAATAAGTACTTCTACTTTTGGACAAGAGCTGAAAAGAAATAGTGGAGGTAATGGGATACAAAACAATGTGAGTGTGGTGACACATTCTGATAGGTTATGAACCATGAAATACGATCAGCATGGCAGAATATAATCATTCACTTTAGAAAACAGTTCAAGTATAACTATTTTATTGCCTCAAGATTTCTCTGTGATCACTGGAACCAAAAAAGAGAGCGAAGCCATGTTTACAGCAGCATCTAACAAATCCATCCACGGTGAAGTGAAAATTCCTCTGGGACTTTCCTGTTTTTCAAGAAGAGTCGGAAATATTTCAGCACTCTAAGATTTCAAACATAACACAGCAGGCAGCTGAAAACTTGTAAGAAGCGATATTTTGCAATAATGAGTATTATAAACACTGCATCAATATTACAATCCCCCTCCGAGAAACAGATTGTTTGTGTTTCCAAGCTAGTAGTCACAGCCTTCCCTGCCATAAATATTGTCTGTCATTGACGCATTCCTCTGCCTTCACCGCAGCCTTTGAGTATTTTCGGAGATTGCCTGGTCTGCACCGATGCTTTCATTCCAGTGGACTGATCACAGGAGACCTGATCCAGCTGTGTCATGAGCCGCAGAAAAAACCCCACAGCTGATAAGAGACAGGGAAGACACTATGTGATGTGGGATAAGGCGTGACTTTAAAGGCAACAAGCAGCATTTGGATTGTATGAGGAGATAATGCTAATGATCCTTGGATTAGCACTAATTTAGGCCTCCGTGATGGAAGCAACGCTGAAAAAAACCACTGGCTCGAGATCACAGTTGATCGCGTCAGTATGAGACATGCCGCTGAGCACAACAAAGGATATGAATCGAGGGCCTGTAGGGGCGGACGCGTCATCATCCCACAACAGTAGTGTTGTGTTAGTTGCCACATACAGCTGGAATGTTCCACTGGGATGACAGAAGGTGTGTCCGATCACACGACAACATACCCCCCTGCCTCTCTCAACACCACCCTTCTCCATCAGCATGCCTCCTGGGCGAACCACCCCCTTCAGCACTACCCCCCCCCCCCAGGTCTGAGCTAAGCGGTCAGTCAAGACAAATGGCGAAGAGCTGCCTGCTAGTGAAGACACAGCAGGTGCTGTGCTGTCAAAAGCCACTTCACACCTCCTCTCTCTCTCACACCACCACCACTGTCGCCCCCCCCCCAGCCACCCTCTCCGTGGGAGGAAGAGAGTGGGACTCTCCAGGGTCTGCTTTGTTATCAGCATGCTCCAGCTTTGAAGTGAGCGGGGCCAGAATCTGGACTGTGTTTACTTAGAGGCATCTCCCTTGTTGCGTGTGTCAGCCCGAGGTAATTACGGCTCAGCGAGTAGCCCTGACCGTGATGACACGCTGGGGTAGGTGTGGAGAAGAAGCCAGGGCCCAGAGTACATCAGCGTCTGGAGCTGCTCTTACTCACTAGGATGCAGTGTAGACAAGGGAGCTCCGAAGGGGGGTTTGCCTGCACGGGCATGATGTGTTAAAAGAAGCTACAGCCATGGCCAATAATGTCCTTTAATTGTATTGTTATCACGAAGTGCAGGCCTGTTGTGCTTTTGTCTCTGTGGGGTGTCACATCAAAGACTTATTCAGCCAAGCAGTAGAATTTGTAAGAACAATTTTTGTTAACCATTTTAAAGGGAAGGGTTTTTTTAAGGTGTTATTTCCTTATATGAATGTATGGTAAGGCATTCTCTACTCATGCTGGTTCAGGAGTTTGATAAAGAACAGCTAAACAGCTATAATCTGCCTCTAAGAGGTTTCTATAAGCATCCGAAAAGCTTCCTAATAAATATGTTATATCTTGTTTGTTAATCCTGTACAAAATCAAAGCAGGAAGACTGCGTGGTTTTACAGGGCGTTATGTGCTCCGTATTTCCTGGCTTGAAATGAGATCTTCTCAGCAAACTCTCAATACCTCCCAATTTTTCAACGAAGCCCCAGGCCTACTGGTTTATACTGAAGACATAAATCTTTAAAGTCAGGTTCTGAATATATACTTTTTGAGGAGTTTGATAAAGAACCACGGAGTCATAAAATCAGTGTTTGATGTCACTTTTGCTGCTTAAGCTTAGGGTGAAGTTTAGAAACATCATTAATTCTTTAAGCTTGGAGTTAAAGGAATAGTTCAGTATTTTGGGGAAATGTGCTTATTTGCTTTCTTGCCAAGAGTTAGATAAAAAAAAATTGATACCCATCTTGTGTCTGTATGGTAAATATGACGCTATAGCTGTTTAGCCTCTAAGAGGCTAAACAGCTATAATCTGCCTCTAAGAGGTTTCTATAAGCATCCGAAAAGCTTCCTAATAAATATGTTATATCTTGTTTGTTAATCCTGTACAAAATCAAAGCAGGAAGACTGCGTGGTTTTACAGGGCGTTATGTGCTCCGTATTTCCTGGCTTGAAATGAGATCTTCTCAGCAAACTCTCAATACCTCCCAATTTTTCAACGAAGCCCCAGGCCTACTGGTTTATACTGAAGACATAAATCTTTAAAGTCAGGTTCTGAATATATACTTTTTGTTTTCTTAAAAGGCCAAGTCATTTCCTAAAACAGCAGGGCACTGTAGTTTTTAGCAATGTTACTCAAACAGCGGTAAAAATTGAATTTTTGTTTTCAGCAGTGGATTAATACACATTCAGTTTTTTAGTGAATATTTACAGCAGCAGGACTCTGAATGTGGGATCAGTATAAAGTAAAATACTGTGTCTGTGTTCATAGAAATGAAGGAACAGGTCAGTGGCACAAAAGAATAAACCTATATCAGATTCTTTGGCTATGAAGGCAATATTTGTTAGTAGAGTAAGGGGTCATGGGGCTTGCTGATGGTAAAAAAACATAGAATTTCATCATACATATACTTTAATCTTTCATGCAGTGTCATTTCAGAACATGTCGATCATATTTGGAGCTCAGCAGAAATGTCCTCAGTCTGCAAACTAATAGATGAGAAGGAGAACCTGATTTTGCACTATCAATTAGATTTCAGCAAAATGTGATTTTAAACAGGGCCTCAAATAAACAACAATAAATCTATACAAGTGGTTCCAAAAACACTGGTCACATACCATTAAGGTTCACTGGTGAGAATGTGATATTGAGATTTCCCTCCCTTCAACTTACTCAGTTACTTCACAGATTTAAAAAAAAAAAACAATTAAATGCAAAAGACTTTAGACTATTTGAGGTGAAAAAAAAAATGGTATGTATTGTTTAATCAGGCTTTCAGGTTTACATGTCTCAACGCATGATGCTTCTTTTGTCACAGATCATGTTGTAAAATCGTGTTTCTTTGGCACCAAATGCATCAGTGATGTCAGTGTTAGCATGAAGTCAAAGGTCAGATTCCACACAATGCTGCTGAAGCCTTGTGGAAAGCCAGCTTTGCACATACCAGGGCATGGACTCTGTAATCTGAAAATAAAATGACGTTGGAGATTGCAAAAGGCCAGACATCGCCCTGCAGGCCTGGTGCAGTTGTCAAAGAGGATGTGTAAGCTTTCTGTCAGTAAAAGTATTACCACAAAAAAAGTCTTGCATCATCTGTAATATCCTGTGAGGTGTGTGTTTATAATCACGGGAATTGTTTGAGCATATTACAGGCTGACATGTTATGAAGTTCTATGCTTTTTTGTGCTGACTGAAGACTGCTTTTATTATTTTGCAGAGGCACATCTAAAAAAAAAAAAAAAACTCTAAGCACAATTAGGCTATTTCGTCTTGTCAGTCTCTCTTTTAACTTACTACAATTAAATTTGACTGTTATCCAGATTTAATAGATGTTCTCACTTGTGGAAGAATAATTGCCTGTCTGCTTTGAACAGCACAGGAGCACACAGCTAATTTGTAAAGGTGTAAATCAATACTCTTTAACAAATAAAAGCTTCTTTTAAAAATAAATCAATCAATAAATAAATATCATGAATTCTCATACAATTCAGGGTGATGAATAAAATATATTTTGGAGTTAATATAACAGTGAAAGCTTTTTTAAGTAAGTACACAGACAGATTGGGGGGGGGGGTGGTCTACAAAGTCTATCGCAATCTGATAAGACCTGTGGTGTTTTCATCTTTGAGTGTCTCTGCTTTTATCTTCTACAACTGCTGAGCTTCTCTTATCATGTGCAGCACAGCCTGGAATTCCAGCCTCTGATAATTGTCTCGTAATCTTTGGTTACCCGAGCAAAGAGTTAAACCAATGTGGACTGTAAAACATTTCAAAAAAAGGGCTCCCTACCTTACCTGTCAGTCAAAAAAAATAATGCCGTGATGGGTCCTTTGAATCTCTGTCTTGACAAGACTCCTCAGCCAATGGAGAAATATCGCCTATGTTGATGGTCACAGAGGAGCAATGGGAGGAGGCTTTAGAGGGAATACATACAACATACATACATAACAATTTGTACTAGGCACGGCCTGCTGCAGTAGTAGGTGCCTCACTGATTGCATTGCTTGAAAGCTGAAGGAAAGGGTCTAACGTTTTGAGAAATTGCTTGTTCTCTTTCTTGCCAGGAGTTAGATGAGACCGACACCACTCTCGTGCCTGGACAGTAAGTATGAAGCTGCAGCCAGCCACCAGTTATGTTAGTTTAGCATAAGGAGTGGAGCATGTTGCGCTTCGTAGCATTTGTGACGGAGCATAATGTGTTACTTAGCGAGTGTTAAAGGTGCTGGCAGGTGGATGACGAATTCTTTTTTTTTTTAATTGTTTTTTAACCTTTGTATAGAGCCGGGCCAGCAGTTTCCTCACGTTTCCAGTCTGGCTAGTTTTTGTGTTATGAATCCCTCAATTGCTCTGTAAATATGCAGATAAGCGTATAACCTGAACTGAGCTGTTAATTATGAATTAGAGAGGTTCACAAATGGGCTGTATGGTTCCCCTGGAAAAATTTTGCAATAAAATATGAAAATATTGTCAACCTTTTTAGCACTAGGCTTTAAACTGTCATCTGAAAGACACAGGATTTTTATTTTGATTTTTTTTTTTAACTGCCATCATAAAAGCTGATTGGACTGACGGTTTATTATTTTTCATCTTTCACTGCAAATATAAACCCACCAACATGAAGCCTGGAGGGAAACAACTTGAGGGTGAGGTAAAGCTCTTCTGCCTTGATGCCAGGAGAGAGCAGAGGCAATGGTTGACCTTGTCCTTCTTTGCTGTTGGTCTGTGGGTTTGGGCCAGGGACAGGAACTCCCTGTACAGACACTGTGTCTGCAATTGCTGAAACTACTCCACAGTAGAACACTTTGTTCACTGCCACCAAGGAAAACCTAGACAACAAAAACACACACATTCTGGAAAAATGAACACTCGAGAGGGGTCGTTTTCTCCTCATAACGTCCTACTCGGGTTTCAGCGGTAAATAATATTCCCTTCAGAAGGGGGGAAAAAAAATCACTCAGCTTAACAAAAATGCCTCGAGATAATACATAGAAGACGTGTCGTTATCAGACCATTAATCTAAATTTACATAGAGTGAGGGGTTATGCTGTCTTGTGTTAAAAAAAAAAAAAGAGCCCGTAAACATATTGTGATACAAGACCTCAAAGTTGTTTGACCATGGGGGGTGGGCTGTGACTAAAGGGGAAGTTTATAACTCTCAAAAATTAAACACTTTAGTGGATATGTGGTTATTTGTATCACTTAGAAAAATCCTAACATGAGCCAGGCAATCAAAAATAATAATGTAGCAGTGTTGATTTTAGTTGGAAATCAGAGAGGTGATTAGATTTTGAGCAGCTTATACATAAATATAACCAAATATTGATATCTGAGGCTCAGCAACTTGGTCAGCAACAGTTGGTCCTGTGCAGGCGAGGAGCTGCCTGGCATTCATCATTTTTCATTCACTCCTAGTCCAGCTGACCAAATATCACTGGCAAATAGTCTCACTTCAATCACGGTGCCCCCAAAACTGATAGGTTATCCAATTATGTGCGTTGATGCATTTCCTGTGAAGCTGGAACATTGCTCATGACCTTTTCTTGATAGAAATGAAATTTTCTCCCCCTCAGGCTAAACAAAATCTCAGAGCACTCCACCCTGTGAGTGAGTCATGCTGTGATAGTCAAACAAGCCTGCACTATGATGAATCTATAGACATTACTCCTGAGGAGGAGCGGTTTAGAAGGCAGCCATCACGCTCGCCGGTGTGTGTCACACGGCTCCCTCTGTGCCGGCACGTTTCAGAGGTTTCAGAGGAGTGTCGACCGCGGCGTGGAAAGTCCTTCACCACTCTTTGCTCTGCGTCTGAGAGAGCAGGTTATCTCTCTCTCTCTCTCTCCCTCTCTCTCTCTGCAGCAAGCTGCCACGCGCCTGTTGCACCTGATTGTCTCATCGGCACATTCCAGGTGAGAGGGCCCGACAAGCCAGGACATAGCGCCCAGACAGTGATACACTTGTTCAGCAGCCGCAGGTGTAGCTGCCCTCTTTTTCTGCGTTGTCCCAGAGGTATTAGGTCGTCGTGGAGAAGCGAGGGAGAGTAATCTTAAGGCGAGGCGGGGGGGGGGAGAAATCAATGACAAATGACTCGGCTTTTTCATCGAGCCCAATAAGAAATGAGCCGCCATCTGGTCATCTTATTGACCTATATTCCTGTCTATCATTCAAATTAGACTCCAGAGTGAGAAATACAATAACTGAGCGGTGAAAACATCTAGTGCAAGCCATTATTAGAGTGAAATTTTTCAATATATCCGTACATTAATTCAGCCTTAGCCCCTCAACTGAGCCAAGCACTGTGATTGTATTCGGGCCAGGAATTGCCTGTAGTCAAATGAAATGACTGGGTGGACAAAATAACAGAAATACCTTATAAATAGGTAAAATCCAATTCAGCACCAGGAACTATAACCTTCATCTTTCCTGGAAGGTGCTTCACATTGTCACTGTTCCATATTATATATATATATATATAAATATATATATATATATATATATATATATATATATATATACATGTATATGTGTGTGTGTGTGTGTGTGTGTGTGTGTGTGTGTGTCTGTGTGTGTGTGTGTGTGTGTGTGTGTGTGCGTGCTTGTGTATGTGTGTGTTTTAATCAATACTTGCACGGTGTCAACAAAAACTTACATTATAATCCTTATAAAGACAAGGTAAGACTGGATTTTATTCTAAGGTGTCACTGTTATTTTGTCCACCACCTGTATATATCAAGTACCTCTGAGAATACATTTTAACTGGTTCCTGATTATGAATTTAATTCCACTCTCTGGAGCAGAATAATACTCTGTTTTTCTAATATGTACTGTCTCTCCCTGGCATTAATAACTCCCCTTCATCGATTCTGACATACACTAGTACGTGCACTTTCTAAATTCACGCTTTTGTGGGTCTGTTCAGCTGCCACTGAGGGGTGATCAGCCATTCAAGAGAGGGAGGAAACAGGAACTTCAGCATTATGATGATGTAATTGGCAGCAGATGCAGAGGAAGATGGAGATAAAGGAGAAGGAATTCAAAATAATATCTGTTTGGGCATGCATCAGGGGTTATCACGAGCACTGAGGGATCATGTTTTGACTTTTGTCTCCCTGATTCACTGTTGCTCAAGTGCTTTCATTTTACACCGGTCTAAGCTATGGAAATCTGACATTTCAGTGCAACAATAGTGATGGTGATACTATGGAGGTATACTGCAGCATCTCTGAAGGAAGCCTTTAATTAAAAAAAACAAAAACAACAACTTACCCCCACCTGATCAGAGAGCACACAGGGGCCAGTACAGAAAATGAACTGGTTATCCTAATATACAAGAAACCTTGTGAGCTGCTTAAAAAATATCATCAGCACTATTATTTTTATTTTGTTAGCCATAACATCAGCTGGGAGAACAGTTTTTAAAGATTTTTGACGCTGGTAACCATCCAACAGCTCTGCCAGGGTAAAAGTTACTCTCTCATGTGAAAGTCATCGCAAAGAAAATGACCAAAGAAGGTCAAGTAGCCTCTCTTTCCTGCCTCCCTTGTGGTCTGACAATAAGGCAGTGAGAACAAGAAGGCAGGGCTGAGTAAGAGGATGCTGGGGGGGTAGGTGGGGGGGGGGGGATGCAGGCTGGGACCTGCTCCGGCATTAAGTTATGCCTTTGTGAGGCAGAGGCACTTGCCTGTGGCAGGTGCAGGTAGCAGACGTGACGCTGCCGAGGTGTTTCTATTGAGAACTACCCAACCTGCCGAGTTGTTGGGACAAGTTGGAGGACTCAGTCACCACCCTGCTCTGAAAAGCTAACCAGATCAACATAGTATGACTTGCACTTCTAAAGAGTCAATGGAGGAACTGGAAAATCCCAGGGCTTCAACATAAAATTATAGGATTGTTGTGATGCTTGTCATGGAGGCTAATGTGGAATATAATACATCATAATAGCAATTACAACCCCGGGGATTGTCTCTTTTATGTTCCACCCTTAAAAAAGTACTAAAAGAATTTACAGACTTTAAATAAAAGCAGATATCATCCACAGAGTGCTCGGCAGTTATATTTAAGATTCGAAATGTTAGTTTTTATGGGAGTGGACTAATCCTAAAGCAAAAGGGTACATTATAACTGGGGCACTTGTGAAGCTTTACAGCAGAGGAATTTCATTTTCCACTGATGAGTTACTCAGAAATGCGGCTGTATTATTTTTAAAATTATCTTTCTGTTCATTAAACCCTCACTGTATTCATCCGGCTGCCCCAGTGCACAAGGATGAACTGATTAAAAATCTGCCCTCTCCTGTGTTTATGCCACAGAGGCACCTGTAGCTTACCTATACAATACAATGAATCACAGACGAATATAAGCTTGCAAGTCTGGCCATGTCAGGTGGGATTCCTGTCATCACAGTGCAGCAGTAATCATCTGCACAGAAGAGTCTCAGTGAGGAAAAAAAGTGGATAAAAAGATTCAGTATGAAAAATCCGTAGAAAAATCTTCTGAAGGAGACGTGACTCACCAAGTGTTACACTCACTGAAAACATTTTCTTGTTGTAGGAGTGGCAGTGGAAGGCCCAAGGCAATCATTTTACAGGTTCAAAGATTTTCCAAGCAAACTTATTTCTGACATACTGCACTGAAAGAGAGAGAGTGAGCATGCTCACTATGATGGTGCTTAGCTTGAACTTATCAAAATTCCATGTCAGTATGTTTGCAGTCTGAACTGAGCTATGAAATTTAAGAACCGGAGCCTGTTTCAGCCTGTGTTGAAAAAAAAGAAGAAGAAGAAGAAAAAAAAAAAACCCTGAGTGAGATGATATGAAAGATTTTTAGCCCTCATGCTGGTTTGGGGAATCAAAGATCACGTCAATGCCCACCAACATGGAATCACAGGAATTTAAATATACTTCTTTCAGCCCTCTTTAAGCCTCCAAGCCGTGAAATTTAAGTGTGGAAACTAAATGCTACCATTAAATTTTTTATGTTATTCTCAAAAACCAGAGGAGCAAATGTGATGATATAGGTTAAAAAAAAAAAAAACAAAAAACACACTCACACACGCAAACAAAGTTCAGCTGCAATTATCAGTTTGGACACCTGAAGGAGTGGAGGTTTTTAACAATGAGGGCAGAGTAAGGAAAACGATCCACCTTCCCTCCTTTGTTTGCTTTACATGAATGAATAGCAGATCCACCTGCATGGCAGTGTCAGAATAGATTAGCACCATGGTCCATCTCCCTTGCTTCACAAACTAAAATCCTCTTAAAAGCAAGGGATGTCACTCAATCTCCTGAGACTTGCACTGTGGACTTAGGAGCTCTGACTACTGGGAAATATACCTGCACAAACAGAGGAAGTTTAAACTGAAAATGAGCTGCCGAAAACGTATTTGCAAAGGTATATAAAAATCTCCCATATGACTGACCAGTTTTAACTCAGAGAGGAATTCACATGGTATTTAAGTTTGTCATTTTTAATGCAGTCAAAGAATATTACATTATGGAACTGCAGACAGTTATTATCTCAAACATATGACATACATTTCTATTAAGACATACTGGATGTTCAAGTCTTGAAGAAGACAGGTTCAAGTAGCTCTTATCTTAAGACTATCTTCATACTGCCTTTAGCAAGTTGTTACTTACAATCATAGCCTAGGGCAAAGAGTAAAAGAACGCTTTTCCAAACCCATTCAGGGTTTTCAATCCGTGTAACTAAGAAAACAACAGGAAGTTCCTCTCTGAGGAGCCCAAAGGCAGAGGTTAAGAGTTCATCGCTGGCAAAACCACTTCACTGCTTTCGTTTCAAAACAAAAGCATTTATTTATTCAAATGTCATGAAAATACAAAAAGTGATTCTTGGGTATAAAGCTGTATAATACAATTTGACTCATTAAGCACATAATGTCACTAAATCATATAGGAAATACATGTATATACAAGGACAATAATACAAATTATGACTGTTATACAGTTCTTATAAATGCAAATATATTTATAAAAATGAGCTGAAATTAGCCCAGAAATTTGTCATCTGTTGTCCCTGCACCCTGGAAGCAGAATACCTCAGTCATGGTATCAGTCATGTAGTCATGAATAATATGGTGCTTGTTACTGAGTTTTAAAATAGTTTTATTTCATTGTGTTTAGTGATGTTGTGTATGTATTTTTGTTTAGTGCATTTGTATAAAGGCCCATCCGTGTGAAAGGGATTGCAAACTAGCTCGAGCTATAAATGTTGTGGTATGTGGCAATGGAGCATACTGTACTTGTTTCTATAAAAATAAACATAAATTAAAAAATAATGAACTAAAAAAAACCTATAAAAGTAAATATATGGAAATATATTCCTTATGCCAAACAAAAAAAAAATGAAGTTTCAGTAACACAAATACTTAAAAGATGCTATGAGTAACTTAATGTGACTGTTGTTCAACTTAGCAACTGATCTATGAGTTATCATAAGCAAACTAGACAGAGCTAGTTTATAAGGTAATAGTAATCATATTCAATCATTATACAACTTCCAGAGTTATTGAACATCCGGAAAGTTAAACATTAATAGAAAACTAACTAAAATAGCTAAAATACACCACTAACGTTAACTGATGTATGCTACCATATGCAGCTAGCTGCAGCTACCAGTTCAAAGCTATTTCGATAACACTGTAACTTCATATACAAAATTCTTACAGCACTTAAACATTATCATGTTTAAACCAATTTCAAATACATTAATTTATTTGCTAAATAATGCTATTTTTTTTATTATCTGCAGGAGCAACTTTCTTCTGTTTTTGAGTCTTCTACATAAAATCATCCAATTGAAACAGGAAAAATAACACAGTGGTGGATTAAAAAAATAAATGAATAAAATAAAAAGCAACTCTATCGTTTAATCAGCTTCAGAAACCAACATCAGGGACATTATTCCTTCTACATCAAATACCAGCCCATTTCAAAAACCCTGAGATTGGGTTTGCAATTTCAATAGGTCGGGTATTTTTAGGGTGTATATGAACAGCAACAGCAGCCACTGCATTTGGAAATCCAGCAAATTTATATTAGCATATCATCAAATATCATCAAAACATAACGCAGCTACCAAGAAATAAATTTTCATTTGCAAGACAGAAAAAACTGGACTCACAGTTAATCACCTTGTTTCACCATCCTGCATCTTCAAGACTGTGAATACATGTCGTCCAATCTGCTGGTTCTCTCACCTCATGATGACGGTGCACGAGGGACAGAGACAATACAGATTGGCCGCTGAGATATCCAGGGATGGTGACCTGGAAGGTGGATTACCTGCCCGGGAAGGAGACACAGTGTTAGCCTGTCAGCTTATTGCCTCCAGCAGCTTTCAAAGTCTGTCAAAAACGATCACGTCAGTGCAAACTCATGCTCACACATTATGTAGATCCACACAGAGGCACAATTTAGGATTATTTAAGTAGATGTACACACTCGCAAAGTAAACATCTCTGGTACCGGTTTCTGATAAGGCACTGTTTATAAAGGTTTTCTTAGCTATCAATCATGGCCTTATTAATGGTTACCAGTGCTTTATAGATAAGCTATAAGCCATTATTGAGAACAACTTTTGGGTTGCCAGGTTTTGGGAAATCCTCCACCAGTAAGGCACTGCTTGTCTGACTAGCTTTTTAACTCATTAGAGGGATCTTTCCAATGGACTGTTTGACCGCTTATCTTCTGGAAGAGGGCTGCAGGACATCTGGAACGAAAGTCACGTATAATCTGTTTATTAACATTTACAATGCTGATTTATTATGGTTTATTAACTTCTACATGCAGTTCAAGTAGCTATTTATGTGCAGGCCAAACTTATAATATATATATAGTATGTATATAGTAAATAGGGCTAATAAAGAGGAAATGTTACAATATAAGGGATATTTAATGATAAGAAGTTCCCACTCCTTTGTTTAAATAAAGAATTGCTTAGTATGCCCTCTTCTAAAACTACTTGGTAATAATATTGCTGGTGGTTTCTTTTCAATGATAGCACAGTTATAAATGTTAATAGAGCAAGTATTTAGAGTTTTGCTGTTTTCATCAGGTTTGCAGTTAGAAATCTTACATTAATGAGTGTCTTGGTTTCTCTTGATTTCTCATATTCTAATATCAATTGCTAATGAGTCATCAGTAAGAGTATGGCAGTCAATTACATATGTAAATAAATCATTAATACAGGGCTCTACAATCCATCTAGTCTGCAGATTATAGATGGATTTTGGTCCAGATGCCCTGCAGCGCCTCTCAAGGGGGTAGGCAGTCAAATAGTCCATTGCAGAGGTCTCCATAATGAATTATAAAAGTTGTTCTTATTAATTGTTTATACGTGATCCTAAAAGTATTTGTAAATGATTTAGTAACAATTAATAAATCAATTAATCACATCGTATAAAACATTCATAAATGGTGCCTTATCAGAAAGCAGCACCACATTTCTTTGTCATCGCCCACACTTTTATTAGATTTTGGTCGGGGGTTTAAACTTTTCAGGGAGCTGCAGAGAAGTCAATTTTTTTTTTTTCCCTGAGCTTCTAAGAAAGATCAGCTGTCATTTGATGCAAGAATGTAATAGTCTACAATTTCAGCAGAGCGGCGTGTATCTCAACTCAAATTGATTGGAATCACTTTCTGTACCGCGAAAAGAATCCTCACCCCTCTCCTTTTCATCTCATAGTCTCATTGATCATTTGGGCTTCTGAGATACAGAGTACAGGTGTGATCATCATCCTAATGCATCATCTCTCCCTATGTATGTGTGTGTGTGTGTGACTGAATATAGGCACGTTTTGCGCGTGCGTGTGTGCGTGTGTGTGTGTGTGCGTGTGCGTGTGTGTGCGTGCGTGTAGCTCAGCTAACCTTGGGATGAATACACTCTGGTGTGGTCCAAAAGTACAATGAATGGATGTTGACACAACATATCATAGCCATCCATAATTTCTATCAGCTTAAAACACTCTCCGAGGCTCTACCAATGTTGATTTTCATTATTCCATAATATCTTGTGTATATATATTTTATTTTTTTTTGCGCTCACACTTGGCGGTAGTAAAGTCATCTACACATATACGTGTGCATGTGTGTGCGTTTGCATGTATATGTATGTTTGTGTCAGCTCTGGAATAATGATAGTCTGACAGTGGGAGCGACAGCAAGTAGGAAAGCCCTGCATTCCTGGGCTGCGAGCTGTGAATCTGAGCACAGATTGCAAGTTAAAACACGCAGCCTGGAGCCACCACTGTTTTAGTAAATACTTTCAGAGCTGGTGTTTAAAGATCACAGCTTTAGGACCAGGGTGGGATTGATTTCCCAAACAAGAATCATGTGTTTTGATTGTCTGTTTTTATTGAAGGGTGGAAATGGAAAAATCGGCTTCACCTGCTTAAGCGAGGGTCTGGATTGTCTCCCAGGTTTATTGATGCCCTATACTAGCAATGCTTCAACATTTTAGAAAAATACAGTTGATTGCTTGCCGAACATTGTTACCACTCACGTCTGTACAGTAAATATGAAACTATAACCAACAACCCTTTAGCTTGGCTTAGCATAAAGACTGGGAACAGGGAAACAGCCAGGACGGCTGCATCAAAAGGTAACAAAATCCACCTGCCAACACATTATAATGATCACTTATTACCACATTTTGTTTAGTCATCACAAATTTTGCATCATAATCCCCTTTTAAGCCGCAAACTGGCTTTTGTTTTCATAATCGTTTTTGTTACCACCAGCAGCGGGTTAGCTTAGTGTAAGACAGACTGGAACGTTTCAGCGCTTGACATGAGGAACTTTACCCTTGTTGCTTATACAATTCACTTTTTGCAACCACTTGGCGATAGTCGGCGATAGCCAGCCCCTCGCTGTTTTTACATTTTGGGTTTTTGTACGGATTAATAAAGATATAACCCTTTAATTAGTGAGCTTTAGAGGTTCTTGGTAGAGGATTTTTGAACCTTTGAAGCGAGCAAATCTCGCTGTTTACTCCTGTTTCCAGTCTGTTTATCTGTCTTTGCTGGTTACAGCTTCATATGTAGCATAGAGATGTGAAAGTTATATCAATCTTCTCCTCTAACTCAAAGCAACACATCAAAGAGTTATTTCTATAATCTGTGCAAAAACTGAAGTGTGAAAACTCCCTGCATATAACCACTTTGTAAAAACCCCAACTTGTCATTTTTGCACTTCAGTTTTTGTATGGATTAAAGAAACAAGGTATATATTAGTGTATGTTAGCAGATTTATTTATTTATTTATCTTTTTACCTCTGGATAGAGCCAGGCTAAGTGTTTCAACCTGTTTCTGGTCTCTATTCTATGTTAAGATAACTGTCTCCTGACTCTAGTTTCATATCTACTGTACAAATATGAGGGTGGTATCAATATTCTCATCTAACTCCAATAAGCATATTTCCCAAAATTCCAAACTATTCTTTTCACTTAAAAATTTGGTCCAACAGCAAATTTTTTCTGGTATGCAGTTCATATCTATAACATACTGTAAATGTGTTTATGTTCTATTCTTCGTGGTATAAAATAAAACCTACAGGCTCTTCAATTGGTCTTTTGGATTCCAGCTCGCTGTGAAAAAGAAATTATGGATTTATCTGGTGGTTCACTCTGGCTGCATAGATCTGCATAGATCACCACCTGCCACTCAAATCTAGAACACCTGCTTCCTCCACAGTGTCCACCGCCAGCTGGCATCACTGCAGAAAGCCCTAAAAATAGCCATAAAGAAAAAAACAGAAGTACAAACTTAGGCCAGAACCAAAACAGTATTTTACAGGAATATTTCATAGCTCCTGTATAGTCCCTACTTTTCTAATATTTATTCCCGCTCTTTCAACAACGCTCCTTTTTCCACTCTCATTCCAGCTGTCCAGGGGGTTTGCTGGAGCTATGAGAGGAACTTTCCTGAACTGCCATCCAACATAATCAAATAGAAAAGGCTCCCAATCATAATAACCACTCCCTGCATCTACTCACTAACCACTAACCTTTTCCCCTCTTGCCTTTCTTTAATTGAAACATTAATCAAACAGACTTGCTGGTGTGACCGTGTAGTGCTCGATACTCCCAGGCCATGAAGAGGACAATTGGTGACTGCAGGCGGACAAATCAGTGTGTTTTGGGCAGCGGACTGATGATCATGTGTCATGCTTGGTGGGAACGAACAGGAAGGAGGATCCACTCCACCTACAGGATTCCACTGGACATAACAGAGTGCATCTCCGTTCAGCTGTATTAGCTCAGGCCCACATGCTCTGCTGCATCCTTTTCAACTCGACTTGATAACATACGTTTCTTTACGGCTGTGGTCCCCCTCCCCCGGGTGTCTGTCTCTCTCATTGTAATATTCTGCCATTTCAGAGAGTTTTTGACTTGCAGACAGAATCAGACAGAACAGTGTCTGATTGTTGCATTTCATTTGTTCTTTTTCCACAGATTGCATCACATGAGTACAGTGTGATTCTCATGCTCACTTTTTCTTGACCTTTTCTTTTTTCTTTTCTTTTTAGATTTTGATTATTGTGTCTCGTCTGTGGCAGCAGAAGCACTGAGATTTTTTTTTTACTTAAGTAAGAGAACGGCCAAATCTAAATTTAAGTATCAGGTGTAAATGTATCGAATCAAACTTTATTTGTAGAGCACCTTTTGTACTGGTGATTTGATGAACAGATGACTGAACAGCTAATAAAATAGAACAAATGGGAAGAGTAAAAACAATTGGAGGCTAATGTGCATGACAAATTAAATACTGAGACCCTTGTATTTTCCATTTTATGTTGCTTTATACATCATCTCCACTAGGAGTTTAGATGGAAATATTTTATCTTTTACTCTGCGACAATATCTTTCGATAGTTACAGTTACATGTTGCTTTATAAATTACCATTTTTTTAATATACAAAATATAGTAGGAGCTCATAAAATGAAGCAGTCCCATACTTTTGATACTAAAATTACAATTCAAGAATAATATTTAGGTACTTAAAAAGGATTTTAGTAGAGGATTTTTCCATGAATTGGGTATTTTTAGACTGTGGAGTTGCTACTATTACTTTAGAGATTTGAATACTTTTTCCACCACTGATTACTAGATTATTATCACTGATGTATAAAGATGTAGGCAGCATCTCAGTGTTACAGCTGATGGATGTGGAGCTAGTTTTAACTCAATATACTCTGTTGGGCAGTATTATCAATAACATACATGTAATAAGCTGATCATATGCTTTGTACATAAAATGTTCATCTTCAAAGTCAAGCTGTCAGATGAATGTAGTAGAGCAAAAAGTACAATATTTCTCTCAGAAATGAAATGGAGTAGTGGTATAAAGTAGCACAAAAGTTCCCCATACTGCACTTAGGTAGAAGTACTTCTTTACTCTCCTCTAATTTTCATATACAGTTTATTGAATCCAAGTTCAAAATGTTGCTTTGTTGGATGCTTTAGTTAAAGTGGTATTTTAATGGATGAACTGGAGGAACCTTACAGCCTGAACTGTCAAAATCCTGGAAGCCGTTTGTCAGACAAAGCTGCTACAGCTTGTCCAATTTGAATGACACAAACCTACTTAGTGGAGGATTTACTTAAGAATGTCAGCTTTGCTTCAAACCTGAACTGACTGGACGAATATCAGCCATCGTTTATATATGGATGCCAATTAAGTCCAGTGGTGATATACTGACTGCCTCAAATTACCTGGAAAAACGTTTTTGTTTAAAAAGGCAATATATTTAACAACAAAACCAAAATTAAAACATAACAATTCCAGCAATAGCCAGACAGTATATGCAGAACTGCTGAGGCTTTTTTAATTCACTAAATGAATTGAGGTGATTACACTGACTTTATCCTGAGGCTAAGAAAATGCCTAGTGCTCATGCACAAAGGGGCATTTAACATTTTAATCTCTAATGGTAGACTGATGATGTTTATCATACTGCCTCTAACCAACTAAAATGCATCCTATTATGACTCAGACAGACCTGCAGTGCGTAGGAGTGCAAGGTGGTTTTTGCACTTGATGAAATAAGGGCCTGTTGCCACCAGCTGGAGCTGAGCTGCAGCACATCATCACCTGCAGGGAACACCTGGACCTAAACTGACAGGTGTGTTTATTCATCCTAATGAGCATGTGTTACACACACACAAAGACACACACACACACACACACACAGGTATTCGCTTGGTCAGGGCAGTATGTTGTTGAGAAAAGGTGAAATTCATCTGAATTCTGCAGAGGTTGCTTAAAAAAACAAACCAACTAACTTCTTATTATACTTTATCGTATTTTGGTAATATGAACAAGTAATGCATTACACTTCCTTTTTATAATACTTCCGAACAAACATAAGACCACAGATCACAGCAAAACAAGAAAAGAATGCTTGATTTTGAATGTCTTTTGGGTTTCTGTAGAAAGAAATAAAAGATGGGCTGAATATTTGTTAAAAGAAAAAAAAAGGCGTAAGGAGACCATACCTTATGCCAGCCCATACAAGTGTTTTCACTTACGATGCTCGGTTAGACATCTTCTCGGATGAGTGTAGGTATGTATAAACTGTTCTTGACTGACAGCCTCCTCGCACTCCCTTAGGTTTTGTTGTACAGATTTAGCACTGCACTTCTTTAATGGGAGCTGGACTCAAGATTGACAGCTTAAAAAAAAATAAATCAAAATTTATGCCATAACAGGGATATGGTCTATGTTATTGCACACATCCTTCTGCCCTGTCAAAACCCGGTGCCTACATAACCCACAATGCAACTCACTGCAATTTCCAGATCCAGGTGTTTTTTCATTTTCGAACTTGTAGTCTTTACCCCCAGGCGATGCTTTCTCAACAACCCTGACACATATACATTATGTTAATATGATTTTAGTCATTAGATTATATTATGTCTAGAGGTAACGTTTTTGGTTTTTTTTGTTTTTCATTAAATGATTGAAGCATTACATTTATGAATTCAATCAGACTCACTAGGATGTGGTCACAGTGGGTGGTAGGCACATGCCTGTGACACCAGAGACTGGCATTCACATCCTGACTTCTCTCTGGCGGTAGGTTTGGGTTAAGGTTAGGGTTAATAACCTTGTTGTGGTTGTGGAATTGTATCTGTATTAAACCACACCATGATTTTTCCCCAACCTTAACCAAGTGCTAAACATAACCATAAAATGGTTTAATAATGCTGTGGTCACTACAATTGTATTGGTCTGATATTTTAGCAGAAAACAAGTACATCATTTGTAAACATTTTACTGATAAATTCAACATCAATTGCTTTACAGTTTGCAAAATACATAAATAAACAATTATTTGGAACAAATGGAGACTTAATACAGTCCCAGATACGTTTCCCTCAAAACATAGTTGCTGCTGCAATTTAGCTGTATTTAAAAGTTATATTAAGGACGCTGGGTTGGACTCAAGTCAAATCAACAGAGTCAGTTTATCAGACTTATCAGACCTCCTTTTGGAGACACAGAAGACTTTATACAACTTTGTATGCACACCCCATGACTCTTATGCTTAAGGTGGAAATGTTACCCTGTAATTATCCTTTATAGTAGCCAGAATAGAGCTGGGTGACATCAGTCTATTCCCAGCATAGCTCCACCTCCCTTACACATGACTGGGGGTCGGATTAGCAAGAGATTTTGAAAGTCATTAATAGGCAAAATATTATATTACCGTATATTACAAATGTAATGGACTAAAATGTTAGCTTTTCTCTAAATGTTGCAGAGTAGAAGTGTAAAGTAGCATAACATGTGGTCAAGTCGAGCAAGAGCGCCACAACACTGCACTCAGACACAGTACTGAGTAAATATACTCAGTTACAGGAGGGCCAGGCTGTCAGCTTAAGCTGAAATCCTCAAAGATCAACGGCCAGTGAAACAATGGCGTGGGGAGGGAATGTAACAAGTGGCTCTGAGTCAAATTCCAGTTTGCACAGGAAGCTGTAGAAAACCAGGAAGGACACTGCCCTCGCTCTTCCTCTGCTACGTCAAAAATACACCAGCTCCATGTACCAGACACTGCCCGATCAGGATCCTGTTTTCACTCTTTTTCTGTTCCACATTTGAAGCTTCCAAAAAGGAGAAGGGTTAACATTCAGAGGACATGAGCTCTGTACATGTGACCGAACGAGGCTGCGACTCTCAAGGAGGCTGTAATTTCCTAAGCAGTGGGATAGTGTCTAATGTTAGAGGATGCACATGACCGACTAGGAATAACTTATATCTAATGACGCTATAGCCTCTATAGATATTCCGGTGTTTGAAGGGTTAGAGGAAGACATTATTGCAGCACTGCAATGATTCACCAAGCTATTACTAACTTCTGGATCCATGTCGCATTATCAAAGTGACAGTGATTCATAAGTCACTTGACATATTAAAACTGCTCGTGAAAATTCAAGATTCTCTCTCTGATCTGAGATATGTCATATGCAGTTATTGTTAGGACAGTAATGCAGTAACTATACTTCTGTTTACAGGCTGTCTTTTTGTAAATGGAATATCTCAGGCTTGAGACCTATACAGCCAAGGAAAGAAAGTAAGTACTTTTACTCAAGTACTATCCTTAGATTCCATTTTGAGATACTTGTTTGCTTACACATTTCCATTTTATACTAAATGTATAGTTGTGCTACTCCACATATTAGATGGAAATATTTTACATTTGTACTTCATTACATATATTTGACAGCTGTAGTTATTAGGTACTATGAATGGAAGCTCACTGCAATCACCAAAAAAAAAAAGAATCCAAGGCCTTATCTCATGATTATGAGGAAAGATTCATAAATAAAGGAAGTGACTTCATAACTATGAGGAAATCTTCTCAGATTTATGAGATCAGGAACTCATAAATCATTACAGACACCTGATTTCATACAGTTGTGTTTCCCCCATGGCTTGAGATATTAAATAAAAATGTCAAATTTATAATATAAAGATATAAGATAAAACTGTTTGCAGTGACCTTTTGTTTAAATCTGGTCATAGTATATAGCTTAAAACCTGTTACTAGATCTCACAATTATGAAATAGGATTTAACAATTATGAGATACAGAAGCCTTGATTATGAGAGAATGTGTCAATTTTTTTTTAAATTTATCTATATTAAAACTTAGTGTCTAGTTGGGCCCATCTGTAACTTCTCAGAGGTCTGTGAGTCGTTAGTAGTTCCACCAAAGAGACATTTCTACTCAAAACTTGTCATGTTCATTAATTCAAATAAAGCTTCAAAGCCTGTGGAAGTCAAATTATCCAATATTTCACATAAAAAGCAAAATTACAGAAAAGTCTGAAATATTTATGCAAATCTGTGTAGCAGTACTCTGTTTTTTCTTCTTTCCTTTCTCGTTATTCATCTCACGATCCCTAAGATTTATCTTGTGACCCTTTGGGGAGCGGGAACTCCAAGGTTGGGAACCACTTGATTAAATATGGAAATGTATATATTAGCTCCACTTCAAACTTAAAAGCTAGTTAAGCATTGGGTCGCTGTCACATGGCCCAGTTTCTGCAGAACAAGTAGTTTACTTTCACATTTTAAGTGTATTTTGCTGATAATACTTTTTTTAATCTTGTACTTTTATGTGTAATGGAATATTTTGACATGAATGTTTGGACATTGGTACTTTCAAATAAGTCAAAAATCAGAGTACTTCTTCCACCACTGGGAGCACAGGAGCAACTCAGCCAACAACATAAGTAATGAAACAGAAATAGGAAAGTACCATGTAATGGTATCTGCATTCAATCTCCATCTCCCTCATTGTTAAAGTATAGCTTCTGAGCTGCACTTCTGCTAGGCACGAAGGCTGGACTTCCAGCTGGAAATGTTCTATTGGGCTTTGGGCCCATTTCCTATAATCTTTGCTTATTAAAAGCAGCCCCCTGCTTTATTCACATGCCCTGTGCTACAGAATACCATAAATCCTTGTAAAAGATTGAATGTGTGAGACAGAAAGTAGAAAGGAACCAAGAGGGACAAAATGAGGGAGGGAAGAGAGAGTGGGAGACTAATTATTCACCATCATTATTATCATCTTGATTCATTATCCTCCTAATTGTTGGATCTCCAATAGCAGCAGAGGGGGCAACACTTTAGAGGCAATACTCCACATAAAGGATACTTCATTTGTGGGAGTTGTTTTAATGGCATAATGTATGTTATTAATAAATTGGAAACTGCTGATAATCAGTGAGGCAGAACCCGCTGGACAAACACCATCTACAAAATTTGAATCATGTAACTTTTCATTACTTGATATATGGCTTTGATATTTGCCAGTGATGAATTTGTGCCGGGTATTTATAATCAGATCCCTGCACAATCAAGCTTTTGGGGCTTTTATGTTGGTTTGAATACCGAGTGAGGAATGAATAAGACCTTTCTAATGGGAAAAAATGTGCGGCTAATTAATCTTTTGAGGTATTTTATTAATATTGACCACGAATCACTGCACAGACATCAGTTTACAACATCACGGTGCAGAAATAGTTTTAAAAATTAGTTTAGGTTAGCGTTTGATCAAATATGCATAAATTACATTGCAAATGTATGCTAACAAATTCAATTCATTTAATTAAATTTTGGTCAAATGTTTTTATAAATTCAATCGTTGTTTGTCAGTTATGAGTCACGGTATCTCGTGCCATGATGAGCTTTGTACTGATTTAGAGGAGGCCGAAGGGATGCAAGCAGTGCAGACAACCAATCAATAATGCCATGATCTGAAGTGACCTCCACATCACCCACTGCTCTTTCACAAGGGAAACCCCTTGTGTGCTGTCACCAACTTGAGTTGCCTTTGATTCCCAGGCTCTGAAGCATCTTGGTATTATACAGGCACAGTTAATGTGTGTGTGTGTGTGTGTGTGTATGTGTGTGTGTGTGTGTATTTCTAATGGATCTGAGGTTTTTGGAGGTTATTACTGGCAACTGAGAAAAGGTTACACATTATCTAAATATATATATATATACATATTATTGAACTGATGTTTTTCTTTCCCTTTTCCCTTTAATTATTAATTTTTATTTTTTATTTTATTTTTTCCAAACCAATTTCGAAGTTTAGGTTTTGCTTTGGCAGTTTTCACGACCATGAGTCCACATGTGGACAGAGGTTATGGGAGCCAGTTTCCTTAAATAAAAGCGAGTTGCAAGTCATTCTATGAACAATGCAAAAAGATCAATAAATTGTGTTTGTTTGTGCATGTGGGTGGTTTTGTACATCCATCTGTCTGTGAGAACAAAAGAAAGGTCATAAATACAAAAATAGAGACTCCAGATGAAAAGCTACATAATCCTGAATGCGTAACTCTGTGTGTGTGTGTGTTATAATGGTGCTAGGGTTTTTTTGTGTGGTACTGAGTTCGCATTTTCCCTAACAAGGGTCTGGCGTCCCCACAGCCGTCAGTGGGATCCACGCTGGGCCCTTTCGCAGTAATCAGCCAGACTGTCTTGCTCTAATTGTTTCCAGATTTGTGTGGGAGGTCAGAGCCCCGGAGTGCTGATCCTTGCCAAGTTTATAAACAGAGCAGTGTTTCCAGATGGCCACTGGCTCCAGACTGGCTAGCAGGTTGATTGGGACCAGAATAATAACAGGTGGAGAACAGACAATGAATTCCTTGACACTTTTTACCTCGCACACACACCCACACCCACACACACACACACATACACACAGACATGTTGACACGCTCTCAAACACACAGTAACACACTTTTCAATATGGTGAACAGGAGAGACTCCTGACGCCGTCTCTGTGGTTTGAGCTCAGTAACAACCAGAGAGTAATACAAGCAGGATGTAGAGCACATTTTGAGAAACCAAACACAGCCTGTTTTAAGGTTTTATAGACAGTGGAATATAACATAACAATAAGCTTAGAAAATATAGATTCTGAATTTGGAGATTTAATCAAATTTAACCTCATGCTGTGAAAGGGAAGAAACTGTATAATTATTTGTAAAAATAAGCCAGTTGCAGACTTGACTTCTCCTTTGCAATGGGTAATGTTTTGACATTTTACAGTGTCTTTTTCCTGACTTGGCCTGGTCCCAGCTTCGTGAAACCTCTCCTCCTTGTGAGGAACAATGTCAGCTGTAAATTGCAAAAGACAAGATTACAAAATATGGGGTTCCTACAGGAAACCAACTGTTCTCATATGTTGTTTTTGGATGCAACTAATTTTGATTCTGCAAGGCATTTAATTATATATGTTTTTAAATTCTATACTTTTTTTAATTTCTATCTTGAGTCACATCTACAAGCCCCATAAAATGAATTCCCAGGAAATGTAAAGAAAATAAATACGTCGCACATTAACCATGTGTAATTCAAATCCCCATTTCTGTTTTTTTTCTGTTTTAAAGTTGCCATTTTTGGAAGTGTCTCAAACTTTGTCAAAGCTGATTCATTGTTTTTCCAAGAATCGACTGTGACGCTGATACACGCATACACATGCACAAATGCACACATAGACGCACAGTCAAACATTAAAATTGAAGATTTCAGCAGCTCTGGTGAAGACATTCCCACCACGATCACATCATTAGGTCCAGCATGTCTCTTAATGCCTCTCTCAAGTTTTTGTTTACAGAATCCAGTCCTTCCAAGGTCTTTGTAATAGCTTGAGAGATCTGGCTCTGGAGAGGATGGAGGATGTGTGGGTGAGTGTGTGTGTGTGTGTGTGTGTGTGTGTGTGTGTGTGGGGGGGTGGGGGTGGGGGTTGCCTTTCATCGGTTTTGCTCTGCTACACTTGTTTGGGCCAAGGTTGGCCCCTGTTTTTCAGTAAGCGTACTCCACTCCAGATGTGCGGCGGCTCCAGAGTGGCTGCCATGTACAGTAAATCGGCATCTGAGGGCTCGTCAATCTGTGGGGTAGAGCGCTGCGGTGTCGTCAGCCCCAGCCACTGGTATAAACGGAAATTTGTACTGCTGAGCACTCATGAGGTCCTGGGGGAGGTGGAGGTGGTATGGAGGGGGTGGTGTTGCAGGAGAGCGAGAGAAAAAAAAAAGGGGGCATGGGAGGATATTTGGAAGTGAGAACTCAAAACTGAAACTGATGAGAAGCGAGGGACAGACACTGTTAAAACACACAAAAGGTGCAGCAAATGTCTGAATAATCTCGTCCAAAGGGATAATGAGCTCAGCTGGTTCAGCAGCGGGACGTCGAATGAGCAAAAGAGAATGACGTCCACACGAGAATAAATGATGACTTTTGCAGAGAAATTTATCTGCTGCTGAAAATGGAGACATGAGTGTGGAAGCGGGTCACAGTTGGGGTATTTCAGCATACTCTAAATCAAATCATCCAGCACCTCCTTGTAGATCGAATGATACATGTTCATACAACAAGAAACAAGATTCAATGAGCCTTGAAATAAAACAGAAGCCATGACAAAAAGATTTTACAGAGCTGCTACTGGATACAGGCAGTAAGTGCTGGTGACCAGGAGAAGACAGAAGTGCCAAAACTAAAATATTAATACAGAAAAAGAGGTTATTCGACACATTACAACATCACTCAGTTAATGTAAATACATGTGGCCTGACTCATAGTAAAGACGGAGCTCTTTTTGGGGAGGACACAGAGCAGACTCTGGAGTGTCATCAGGGCAGACAGCATTTCCCCCGCACATTCCTCCTCTTACATTTTCCCATGCTCAGAGCTCAGGCCCTGACTCAGCGCCATTATCACTGGGACCAAGTCATAGGAAAAGCTGCTGATGACTTACAGAGTGAAGCCCTCATGTCCAGACTAATGTTTTAACTCCGTCCTGAATGTGGTTTCCTCCCATCTGAGCTTATTAAAGGTCAGCCATGTTTCTGTCTCTCTGGACAGTCAGAGGCATGAGAAAGCTACAGATAACGAAGGCATTAAGTGGGTGAACAGTTTTTTGGTTTTGTTTTTTGGTTTTAACTTTCACCTGGTTAAAAGCTCTTCGACAACAATCTCTGTGTTTGCAGTGTGATTTTGGGCTGTCACCAACAAAAGTCCACGAAACAACCAATGTATCATCCATGTTCTGACGCTGTCAGAAATTTAGGACCGGGCTCCCACAATGTGACTGTGGCACTGACCCTCATTTACAAATCGACCAGTCAGAATACTACACAAAAGCAGCCAAGTAGCTAAATCTTCACTCACACAAAAGAAAGCTTAGATTATATAAACAGATGTAAACTTTTGAAAGTCCTTTATCAAAGAGCTATAACGATGAATGATAACTATAATGATAATGAATTTAAAACGGAAAAGATGTTTCATCTTAGTCGTATCATCTTAATTTGAAAGGGAACAGATATTTCATCTTAGTTCGATCATCCTAGTTTTTGCAAACTGGGCGGGCAAAATCTGTTTGCCTGCCCAGATTTTCAGTGTTGACAGTAACAATTTGTCAACACTTAATGTTGAGGTAGCTTAATGCTGCTGCTGAAAAACAGTCGCCTCCTCTTTATTTTTTTGAGGTTTGATGATGCAGAACTGTTTCAGGGCTTTGGCAAAGCTTGTCTATTGTTTTGTTACATGTTCAAAAATAGCAATGAAGCAGACATTAATGAAAGAAGTTGCTGATGTGTCTGCTCATGTTTTTGTTTTGTTTTTTTTTTGTGATAGCAACACTATGATTCATTCTACATTTATAACACAATCTTACATCCCTCAAAATTGATACTGAACAGTCTGATGCAGATTGTGATCAAGATTTTATTAGACCCTTCTCACACAGGTCGACACGATATGAATACTTTTATTGTAAAATGTATACATGCCAAAACAGATGGCTTTCTGCAGTAACCTGATTTCTTAAATAACATGTATACAGCACATGTAGTGTCCATAACTGGAGTGTTCCAGCTGGATTTCCCCTGGACAGATAGACTTCCTGGTCCTTGTAACTGGGTTTTTAATTGTTTTTTTTTAATGTATGCATGTATGTGATGAAGACTTCAGACAAGGAAAGTATTGCTGTATGAAAGGAGAAATCATGACCCTAAGTTATGCATCCTTGTATTCAAACTAACCCCATCAAGAGTCGGACTGAAACTGAAACTAACACTACACTGAATGCATGTTTATGTTGATACCCTTCTGTATGCCCATATCATGACCTTTTCCTCTTCGAAAGACAGACCCACCGCCCGACCTCCTGTCCCTGGTTTCCTCTGGGATCCCCTACGCCCAACACTGAGCCCCCCCCCCTTCCCTGGCCAGTAACGAGGCAAGGCGTCAGAGGCTTGATTATTTGCACTGACCCAGGTCTGTCTCCTCAGGGCGGCTGCCTTGGCCCAGTCGCACTGGATCCCATTGACACGGTGAGAGGGAGAAGAAGGGGGGAAGAAAACAGGCCCTGGCTCCAGTCAGTCGGCCCTCCTCGGCAGGTTGATGAATGTCCAGGACTTCACGATCTTTGCCACCCAAGCCAGTGGAGTCAGGCTACAATGAGTTACAGTCTCTAGGTTAGAAAACCCTCCTGCCCGCCGCCACCACCACGCCCCCGTCCCCCAGCCAACCCACGAGCCCCACAGTCCCCCAGAACCTGAGCTGGCTGGCCTCCCTCCCCTCCACAAACACTGGAGGTCTATCCTTGACTGCTCCACTCCTGCCACCACCTCTGCGCCGATTCTACCCAGCAACACACACTCAAGAGTCCAACCACAAGCTGGCACATATCACCTCAACATGCCATTTCATTACACTTCTAGCTGCCTATGGCAGGTTGCTGCTGCATTTGAAAATTTGTAGCACAGTTTATTATATAGGTTTCCCAGCTATACAAGCTACGATTATAATATGTTCTCTCCTGGATGTGAAAAATACTTCTAACAGCTAAAAAACACTAAATAATAAATGCGATAAATATTTTATTTGTCTTTATTTACTTTACCCCTTACATCACATCGTCCCTGCCAGCTACGTACCTTATAAACGCAAAACAGAAGTTAAAATGTGCACTTAGGATGGCCGTAAAACTGAACCGCAATGGCAAGAGGAAAACAACAGCACTGTTAAGATTGGTACCCTGCTGCTGCAGCTAATTGTGCTCCACTCATGGGCTATTCACTGTCACAGCTAGCTGGAAGCAAGTATCAACTGACTGAGAAACTCTTGCTCAAGTGTTTCTCTCCTCATTTGTCCAGGAATAACGGGGAATGGGCTGGTGCTAGTGGTTCTGTACAAGGATAAAGGTAATCACAGGCCCATACAATCAATGTAATGTTTCGTGACACTTCTCTTGTGAATACAGTCTTTTAGCATGATTGTCTCAGCGGGCTGAAAGGTTACTGATAAGCTGGAATCGACGGAAAGAAAGAACACAAAACTGTGGGAGGTATGATGAAACCGTACAAAGCTGAAGACAAATATGCCATGCCGTTAGAATTGCAATTATTCGCTATTAGGGCAAAGCACGCTCATTTTGTTACCCTACAATTGAGACTGGCAACACTCATGGTAATTTGATGACGCACAAGTCATGGTGCTTTTGGCTTTGGAGAGCGAGTCTGAGTGTCTTGCGCCATTTTTCCATCTTCAGCCAGAAATCCCTGCTGACCCCTTTAATAACCTCAGAATTTTCCTTCTTCTCACTCCTGTGCCCTGCTGAACATTAGTTTTCATGTAAAAACATTAATACTTCCATCAAGTAATGAGGTGTCATTATAATGTTCCTATCAGCACTGCATTAATCTCACAATTAAAACATTATTAGACATAATAACATTAAACTGAAGACCAACTGAGTCCCCACTTAACCAATCTATGTGTATATCCAGTACATATGAATAAATTTGTGTATATTATATGTATATTTTTGCACATTATCTACAAGTTTAAATATATGAATAATTCTAATAAAAAAATGTGAGGGCAACATTATTTTTTAAGATCAAGTAATAAACATTTCCTGAGAAACCTTGAAAACTGATGTGATTTAGAGGAATTAGGGGAATTGAGCTTAGCACATTGTACCTGCAGCTCAAACATAGTCATGGGTGAAAGAAAGTCATCTAGCCATTTTTAGTGAAAGTGGGTAAATAACTACATCTGAGCACAAAACATTAGTTTCAATTGATATTTTTGTCAATTTCAATCTATTTTAAAAAACCAAAAAAAAACGCCCTTTTTTCAAAAAGCGTTGGTTTGCGATGTGCATGCATTAGCATTGACCTAACCTGTGTTTTTTTTTGTGGCTCAGCAAGCCATCTGCTTTCAACTGCTTTAAACAGGATAAATGGCTATAACTTGTACTATTTTTCAAGTATTAATGAATTACTCAGAAGTCCTATGTGATTACTTAGGTGTTGTGTTTTGTAGTTTTAATGCAATAATGCTAAAGAAAATTTCCATTAGCTGGCTGACCTTATCCCACTGGTTACGTTAGTTAAGCGTTGCCAGTTCGTTGTAGGTTTTCGCCATAACAGCAGGGGCGAAAGTGGTTTTTAATACTGTAAGGAAGCTGGGCTACGTCCAGCACAGATTAAAACACAGCACTGACGGTTCACAAGCAATTCAGAACGACTCAGAGGCCATAAATGAGGAGTCAAAGGGTTGTTTAAGATGACATAATGTTAGTAGATGTGTTTTCTTGTTACAAGTTTGAATGTGACTGGTTTTGAATGCGGGTTTTAACCGGCAGCTGCTCTCCCGTCTTTCCACTACTGTGTAACGCCACTGAATCTTTTCGTGGCACGCAGTACCCGCCCGTACCGGCCTACTTTCACCCTTGCGTAATACTATCCAATAAGTCTAATACCCATATTTTCCAGTGATACAAGATCAGTGGTGCGAGAGGTATTCAGATCTTTTACTAAAAGCAAAATTTAGGAGAGACACAGCGTAATGCCACAGACAGCACATTAAAAATTGTACTTAAAATTAATGTACACAATCAGCAAAATATACCTGTTATGTCAAAATTAAAAGATGCCATTATGTACAACTCCTTTCTGAGTGTTATACTGTTGTGTGCAGTATATCATTTTATTGTTATTACTGATGCATAACAGATACATTTACAATGATGGCCCACTGCTGCCAAACTATTGCTGCTGTCCCAAAGTCACAATTTCCCAGCTCTGCAGAGGGACTTTAATTTCAAATGCCAGATACAGGAAGTGGAGACACGCAGCAACACCTGGCCGAGGCCAGAGGGAGAGCGAGAATGAAAAGAAAGAGAAAGAAGAAAGGTATCTTTAACTTGCCAACTTCAAGTTAGAACAGATGCTTATTACCTCTTGATATTCTCTCTGACCTCTAGCGTACTACGCACCCACCCCACTCAGGTACAACAAAGCTTTTCATCGTTGGACCGGACATCGTGCATACTGGGACAAATCCTAGCAGGCCGCTTTGAAAGTAACTTAAACTTTCAAATTTTACTTAAATTTGAAGGTAACAGTTTTACTAAAACTGTTTAATAAATGTAGTAAAAAGTGCAATATTTCCTTCTGAACTATAATGCGGTAGAGGTACTGACTAGCATAGATGTACCTGGAAATTATATTTTGGTACCAACTAGTACTATAGTACTAACTAAAGTGGACTCAAATAGTAGTAATATCTTACCAGAGGTCTTAGTGTTTCAGCAACATTTGACACCAATGAAAAGATTCAAAGGACGTGTAATCAGCTGACATGGGCGCTGTCAAAGGATTCTTTGAATGGCTTTCAAAGAAAACACTGTCTGCACACGGATCATCCGTCTGTTCCCTTTAAACCACATCTAACTTCCGTTCAACCCCCCCACTGTTGCGGGAGACATTCCTCACAAGATGGTTGAATGGCAGCCCTGTTGCAGGTCAGCCTAGGCGGCAGCAACAGGCGATTTACAGGGTCCCTGCTGTGTGGAGCTGTGACCTGGCCTCAGAGCAGTGCTCCCAGGTGACAAATAAAACACTGGCCTTCACAGGAGCGTGACTTAAGGCTCCACAATGCTAATTCAATACAATGCGTCTAATTGTGGCCTATTTCAGAGAGGCTAGCTAGATCCTCTGCCAGCCATTCACAGGATTACTGCTAATGGGGAAATAAACATGTGGTAAAAAGAGTGTGGGATGAGGTATTTAATGTGGAGCCCTCTTATTGGACACTTAGAACTTATTAGCTTCATTTTCACAAAGCATTGTTTGATCCTAAATAGTCTTTTATTTTCTGTTTATAGTGTTCCACTAGATTTGGCGTTTTTTTTTTTCTTAAACTACAATTATTGTTTTGTTTGGCGCCACCAAACCTCAGCATCAAAGACATTATGCAATGTTATCTTGGCAATTTTATGTTGCGCATTACAGTATAACTCATACGAATGCATATTTAAGTAATGATCATGGGCAGTTGTTGATATGGACCGCTCACTACCGAATACAAAAAACAGATGGCCATAGTTCTTATCTGCTATTGCTTCATTTGATATTTGTGGAGCTATTCCACAGAGAGCAGATGTTATGGACTCAAAACCTGTTTGTTACAGCTGGAACAAAAAAATAAACATAAATTTAAAGTGCTACCATCACCTTAAGACCAGAATATATACCAATATTTCCTTGAATAAAGCAGTCTGCAATTTGTAGTTACATGTGGTTGCTGCACAAAAACCAGTTGGTACCTGTTCCTCTGACAGTGTATTACCTTTAATCGTGTATCTTTTATTTGAACTACTGCCCTGAGCCTCTTGTAGTGTGAGTTTTATACATTAAGTTACGTTGTCTCCCTGCTTTCAAACACTGCATCAGAAGCTGGGTGGCTGTAAATTGCATCTGCATTTATCTTGTTTAAGCCAGTTGTGTTAGCAGTAAGCCTACAGTCAAAATCAATATAGGTTTTTTAAATGGGCATCATTATCCAGTCCATCTATATGGTTGATTTCTTTGTAAATTAAGCTTGTGGTTAATAATTTCTCCAAGAAATCACCAAGAGATGGTAATTGTCAAGTTGACAGTAACATTGCTGTGCAACTTCATAACTTAAAGGAACAGTTCAAGAACAGTTAAGTTCAAGAAACTTGCTTATTTTCTTTCTTCTTTTAGAGAAAGGAGAAAGTGCTTTCCAAGCTGATCCAAAGTAAAAAACATCTACCAGCACCTCTCAATTAAGACCCTATACCCGTTTGTGTGATTCATACACAGACAGAAATGTAGAAATGATCAATGGAGGACGTAGACAATGTAATTATTACTCAGTGAACAACAGTTTATAGATCTGCTCCACACTGCTGCACAGCGTCCCAGGCTATAGCTCAGGTTGCCAGATATAGTTTGTTAGCACAGGTTTAAGTACAGGCACAATGATACTGAATCTTATAACCTCATTTTGACAACAAAACTTTGGGTTACCAACCACAGCCACAATCTACACCCGGCTATTATTCACCAAGAAATAATTGCAGCATATAATACCCCCTAAAACCACAAGTATAAGCAAATGAGATACAACTCAGAGGTGTTACTAGATGTTTTTTCCCCCCACTTTGGACTGAGCCATGCTACCTGCTTTTGGTTTCCTCCTTCTTCCAGTTGTTACATTAAACTATAGCCAACTGCCTTTCAGCTCCAGCTATACACAGAAATGAGACTGATGTTTGCATCTAACACTCAAGCAAATAAGCATATTTCGTAAAACGTCAATCCATATTCCTTCAGTATCTTCCTGCTAAATCATTTGTCATCGTCAGGCCAAAAATAGCAACTTCACAAACACAATGCTACTGATATCAAGATCTCACAAAAAATTATCAATTACAGTTGTAGTATTTCAACTCTAACCCTGAAGCCAACAAATAAACTACTGTATAGGCGTATTTTGTTATAACCCAAAACAATTTTCCCAGCTACAATATCCTCGTTTGATTCAATTCATTCAATTAGATTTTTCAGTGTGCTGCAAGCTTTTCTTGCAAACACCTAGGTGATGAAACAGTTGCACAAAGACACTGAACTCCGGCTAACACTGCTGATTTGAGATTCTTATCAGGTTAAGGGATAATTCATGAGAAAATCTCAGTCTGTAATCGCGCGTGCAAGGAACACATTATTCACTTCGGCTAATAGGAATGTCGTCTTTCAGAAAATTCACTACATTATTTTATGTGTCAATAGCTGAAAATAGGGCTAGAGCAGATATTCACCTTGATCTTATCACTGCTTTCAGTCAAATACTAGGCATTTGATTATTTTTGGGCACAAACAGCTTCAAAGTTGTGTATTTTCCAAACGAAATGATTTCCAGTCTGACACAGAAAAGGATCTTGACCCAGAAGTAGCTGTCTCATATGTTAAAACTATATTCTATTACTACCACTTTGGAGGCAATATGTCATTTTGATATAACACCTATCTGTTGTGCCCTCAATTTCAAGTTTGTGTCATCGAATCGAGGGCTCAGATATTTTGGGCCATCAATAAGACAGATGGTCTATGAAGCGAGACTCACTCAGAAGCAGAGCTGCCTCACATCAAAACAGTACAAGATGGTTTTCTATCTCAATTAAGGAGACAAAAATGATCCAGAAAGAGAACCGATATCAAATGTTAACTGTCTAGGGATGAAGCTACAACTCTGTGGGCTAAGATGGATACCAGATCTGGCCTTTGACCAATCTGTTGTTGTTTCAGTAGCTGATAAGATGGATTTCCCTCTACTTCCATTCAGCCATCAAAAGTAAATTTTGCCATGTTGAAAGTTTGTTCCATGTTAAAAAAAAAAAAAAAAAAAAGTTTTTGGCTGCCGAAATGACAAATGCCCTGTGTTACAAATCAGTTGTTTTATCAGTGGCTAAAATTATCCTGGAGTCTACCAAAAATGTGATCAGTGAATTCCATTGATCAGATTTTGCTAATTATCGGTGTCATAGGAAAACCTTAAACAAAGATAAATGCAATAAGCTTCTGTATGTAGCAACATAATTTTTCCAATCTTATATATATTTTATAAGGTCTGACTTGTATATTACATACTGAGCTCGGTCGCCTCCTCGTTTTTGCACTGCAGGAGATCATTCATGTAGTTCGGGTAACTTTTACTGACCTTTTTACATCCTTATTAAGCTTGTTCTCTGTTTTATTCAAAAGGTCACACTGGTGGTTTTGAACAATTTTGCCAATTCATTACAAGTCCATCTACTTTACATTCTGCAGACTATTTCCTGACACTCACCAAAGCCTATAAATCATTGAATTTATTAATGCTATTTTTTTTGAAAAAGTGAAAATCAACTTGTGGAGGTCTGAGACTTTTTTTGAGAGACATAATCTACCAAAGTGAATATTTACTGTAGTTTTATTTTTTTACCAATGTGATGTAGTTGTTGCATTGTTATATAATTGTAAGCATGAACTGATTTTTTGCTGGTATTCTGTGTTGTGTCCTGTTGCAGGGCTCAGATATCCATAACCTCTGAGTCAACTGCTAAGCAACAAACTTTGCAATTAAAGTAGCCTCCAAATTCACATGATCCTTTTCACAACATCAATATTTGCCTTTTGTTTGTATAAAGAATTTAGAAAAACAAAGCTGGTTTTGATTAGAAAGATCTGCACTGCATTACCACACAATAATAGCATTTCGCTGACAAATAAATGTGACATGTTTCAATGTGATGTATTACCTAAGTTGATTTTCATTCTGAACTGTAATGAATGTAAACCAATGGCTGCCTGAGGGTCAGCAGTAATGACAAGTACACATACTGTATAATTGACTAAAACATGCATAAACATTTGTACTAAAGGATCAAATTATCAACCACATGCATGAAGAAGCGCAAACTGCATCTGCTCATGAAGATCATGACATGCAGCTACTAGCAGAGCGAATACAATTTTGGTACCAATAAGACACCTTTTGAAGGTACTTGTAGGTCATAACAGTTGGTTTTATTAATAGTTAATAAATTATTCAGTGTATATATCAGTAAGAAGCAATTAATTTTGATTTGCCAAGTTGTGAAAGATCCCTTTGATGGGTATTTACTCCTAATCACTTTCTAATAAACACTTTGCAACGTTTACAGCTGCAAACTGGATGGATAATTATAAAAAACGCCTTAAAGTATTGATGAGTCATTAACATTTCTAACAGTAGACCTAATGGCTTTATTGCAAGTGAGAAACCCATAAGCATTCATTAATAGATCAATAACATTTTTCACTGCATTATGAACAAAATGAAGAGATAAGCATCGCCCAAATGGGATTCATTTTTTGCATAGCACAAGAGCAAAGTTGCTCTTATTGATGCCTTGGAATTGGTGTATAAAGCAAAAAAAGTTGTTGTTAAAAAAATATGCATTATTATAAAAAATAGTGTATAATGTTTATTGTTTTATTATATTTATATATCATATTATTATGTTTTATATGTTGTAATATTACAATATATATAATTATACTATTTGACCTATCGCACTCATTACTATTGATTTTTTTTTTAAATCTTTAAAATAATCCCCACTTGCATAATTATTCAAATATTTAAAAAAAAAAAGTAAAGCAACACTTTCTGGACTGTATATGTATCAGGACATTTATTCATTACCCCTAATAATCATCTCCACCATGCCCACAATGGGAGACCCCCAACCGGTTCATCCACCACTGAGAAGTCACAGATAGTCTTTTATGAGTACATCAGAGAGCAGAGTCTCTCCTGTCTTGTGTGAAACACAAAGACCGACTTTAATGTTTACAAATCCTCTCTTGTGTGTCCAACATTAATAAAGAAGCACTGTCTGCGTCCCATAATTGCTTTATTGGCATCACCCACCACTCTTAACTATAATCATGACTCCGAGATTAAGCCGGACCATTAGATACGTATTTTATTTAACAGTTTTTGATAATCTAGTTTAAGAAAAACTCCGTTATTGTTTACCAGTATGTTGTTTTTTCTGCCACATATCAACATGGATTCATGGAAATGGGGAACAAGACAGGTACATGGTTATCTACAGGGTTATAAATGAACTTTTTAGTGATAATCTACTGGATGGCACTGGTTGTAAAACTGCCCCGAGCAAGCTGTCCCCCAGATCAAATGGGCAGGTTCTCAGCATGCTATCAGCACTGTTAACTCCGGCTGTAAACCTAACCTCCCACGGGGTCAGAGGTCACAGCGTTTGGTCTTCAGAGAGACGCCATAGGCTGAGCATGGCCAGGATTGGATGTGAAGTCCGACACAATATTATTGCCTGTGAATTAGTGACCTTAACATCCACCCTCATATACTGTAGGAAGACAATACAGAGGACGTCCAGATGTGGATCGAGGGGACATTAGACACCGGTTATTATGAGGGTAAACTTGCTTGTGAATAATATTGTATTTAATTTTATAGTTTTAATGTGAAATTTGAGGTTGTTTTTTCTTTTTCTTCCATTTTTGTGTCTACCTTATGCTAACGTATTTCAGGGCTATTTAATTGCTTTTAGCATGCTAGTGGTGTGGCTTTATGGCTTTTGGTTGGTTGGTCCCATACATTGGTCCAGACTGAAATATCTCAAAAAATACTGGATGGTTTGCCATGAAATGTGGTACAAACATTCACTGTCCACTTCAGGATGGATTGTTATAAGTTTGATTATCTCAAATACTTTGGTTTATGACCAAACACCTGCAAAACTAATGACATTCCTGTTAGCCCCAACAGTATTTAGTGCTAATTAGCAAATGGGTTCTGAAGATTGTTGACTATACAACACGCTTTTTTGAAGCATAATTGCTGCTTTCTTCATATTGTTGTCAACTAAAATTTGCTGTCATTGTTTTATATATAATTGTTTTTTGTGGGGGGGGGGGTACATTCATGAAACCATTTGGCACGGTTTTAGTCTTATCAGCAAAATCATTTTAGAAAAGTAATTCAATGTATAAATTTTCATTGTTCTTTAAGGCTCCTTGTGCAAATAAAAACTGCCACTACTACTTTTCTAAAATAAAAATTATTAAAGAAAACAAGCTAACATAGTACATATTATACAAAAGTAAAGAATTAGGAATGTTAATGGGTAGATAAAATAAATGAATTATTAGATTACAAAATTGGGTGAAATGGGTGAAATGCATTTTGCCCTCATGTCACAACGGGACATTCTTTTTTACTTGGTAAATCCCAATGACACATTGGTTCTGATGAGCAAGAAGCCAGTCAGAGGGGTGACAGTTGATGAATGAACATTATATCACATCAGTAATGTGGAAATGTCTCATCTGTGAGGTGCGTGTTTGGATTAGCCATGTTCAAACAGACTGGAGCAAAAGTGTTGTCTATCTGTGAAGCTGCACAATGATCTGTGCTTTTTTGCACTGAGACAGTCTAAGTGAATGGTCTATGATCTGAAAGAGTAACGAAGATTTAAAAGAGGTCAGTTGGATTTGGCTGATACGATTTGTAAACCTTTGACAGAATAATTTCTGGTCACGAGTAAGGGGTTCATTGTCGCAAGCTTCATAGTGCAAATAGACAGAAGCAGTGGAGTAAATACTAATGAAGCAGAAATAAACAATATGCCTGAGTTGTTTTATGAATATCAAGAAAGCAATTTGGGAAGTGAAAACAAGCTTATGAATTATTTTCATAATTTCATAATCTCAAAGTCTTCATTAAGGAACTCCACCAGACAGAGATACAATTTGTCAACGGAACAATGTTTATTTAAAGCCCAATGGTTGCGAGATGCTTACATGACAAAGCAAGAGTGAAAGTGCTTTAACCCTGTGGTCAAACGACTACACTTTTCTGCACGCAGCCTAATTGAGGGTTGACTAAAATTAATTATTTATTTAAAGAAAATTTCAATAACACCCAGATAAGAGACTCAGAGCACCTTTGCCTGCCTCCCCTTCTTGCCTTCATTTGCTGTGCATTTCGGCAGACACCTCAGTGCTCTGTGCTCCAGAGTGGCACAGACGATAAAGGGAGAGAGAGGCAGAGAGAGGGAGGAGGACACACTCGTGCTGGGGCGGAGGGGGAGAGGGGGAAAAGTGGTCCATTATCAGGAGCCGGGAGCAGCAGCCTTTACCTGAGACATGCACCTGCAGGTTCTGTGTGTTCTCACAAATGACAAACCCCCCACAATGGTACATCTGGCTACACTTGGAGCGTGGAGGCTATTTACCGGAGTACTTAAGTGTTCTTGTCTGGTATCACAGACAGCACTCTGCAGTGGCGCAAATCCTAAATTTTTAAACATTTGGAGGTCAACCGAGTCAAGCGTGAGACATCCGACTATGTGTGAACTACCTAGACACAAACTATGGAGAGGTTCATACACGTGTATGTAAAAATAGCAGATTTTAGATCAGTACAATAGTTCAGCATTTTCAGAAATGAGTGTATTCCATGTCTTGCTGAGAGCTAAATAAGAGTATCAATGCCGCTATTATGTCAATGCGCTAAATATGTAGCTGGAGCCAGAATCTGGCTAGCTTGGCTTAGCATCGAGACCAGAAACAGCTACCCCTGGCTCTGTCTGCAGGTAACAAAATGTAATTTACATATGTCTTGGTATCAAATAATATTTCTGTAAGAACTGATTGCCCTCCTGTCCCTTCTGTGCAACTGAGCACAAGATGAGAGCTATTGTACAGAGCGTTAATACAAACCAGATGTTAAACTTGTGTCCTCAAAATGAATGGGCCTATTGGGAAACCAAGGCAAGTCTCAGGGGACATTCCAGTGGAGGCTAAGCTGATTGGTTCACATTGAAACAACATGGCCAAGATAAACTAGGATTTCAAGAAAGGGGGTCTCTGGACGCTGGAGTCTAAAATAAATCGTTAGGGCTAAAGGAGGAGCTTAGCTCATCCTCTAAGGAAAACAGTGAGTTTTGCAAGTGACTGACACACATGATGACTGTGGCGCCAGGCAACCTCGGTCTACGGCCCAGTTGTGGGCTGCATGGGAAGTGGAGAGCATCAGGGGCCATGCTTCTTTTGTGCTGATGTCACAAAGCTGCAGGGTATTACTTTTTCCAAATTGTTGTATTTATTTTCCCTTCATGACTTGACTGTTGGCAGGGGCAAAACTATAACTGAAATGGTCTTGTAAAGACAAAGATTACTCTATTGATCACAAATTCTTTTGCTGCTCATTTGTTTAATCATGCATAAAGGGAGCAAACTTCATTTGTGAATTAAGAACTCTGCTTTTCAAATAGAACTACAACCAGATCTGTCTTTTTTAACATGGTTCAATGTTATTTAGTTCATGGGAATGAGATAATGTTTGAACAAAAAAACAACCCACAAGTTTAAATCAGTTTTGTTCATTTGCTTATTCCCACTCTGATTATAATTTAACAGTTAAATCTGAAAACTCTTGATTTAATATCTAGTATGTACGATGTATTAAGTAGCAAAATGTAAGTAAGTAATAAAATGGAACATGGGATGTTAGATTTGGAGCAATGATGGATAAAATGTGTGCAGGTGTGAGTAAAATTTAATGTAATGCAGTGGTTCCCAAAATGGGGATTGGGAACCGTCTTCAGTTGGACAGTATGAAAAATCGAGGGCGTGGCCGAAAAAATGTCGTCGATCCACTGTAAACAACTACTTTCAATGAAAAGTAGCTAAAGTCTGCTTTAAAAGTAAGCAAATGTCACTAAACAACATAACCAATAATTGGCATAATAATGACGTCATTGGGTTGTATTTGCCTAGTGTCGGCCAGTTTCAGCCATTTATATGGTTGCTTCTCTCCTACTGTCTGTGCTCACATAGACAAAAATCCAATACAGCCAAATTCCCAGTTCAAGCTGTTCTCGTCGACATGTTTTTCTGTTTCTGTTGTCAGACAACGGAGCGAGTTTGAAATAGTGACTGAAACGCGAGACTACATGTTAACCAGCAGTCACTTCCAAGCCATTTCCAAGCTGCTGCTCTGCACTGCTAAAATCCTGAGTTTATAACCGCAACGTCATCTGGCAAAATCATCATACACATATGCTAAAGACAACGGATGTGCTGAGATTTCAGCTATATTTACCTGTAAAATGATCACTCAGAGAGAAAGTTAGAAACTCATTCGTGTCTTTGTCAGCCGCCGTGTGGTGAGTTGAATGAGACACAGAGAGAGGTGTGTCTGTTGAGGGAAAGCCCGACCCGACCTCACTCTCAAGCGGCAATACTGGCGACTCTTCTACTGAAATCTGCTATTTTGCTAATAAATTTTGCTAGTGTTGGACAGAGCAAGGCTAGCTGATTCCACCTGTTTCCAGTGTCTATGCTAAGCTAAGCTAGCTGACTGCTGGCTCCGGCCTCAATTTGAACAAACAAATGTGAGGTTGGTAATAAACTTCTGCAAAAGTGCAAAGAAGCATATTTCCCAGAATATCCGACTATGGCTTCAGGAGGTTATAAGACAAATATGTTGGAAACAACTAATGTCGTTTTAAGTAGCCCTTAAGCAGATTTATATCATGATAATAGTAATAATGAGAAAACTTTATTTGTACTGCAATTTTATGTCTTTACATAGTTGAACCCGGATTAAAACCTTTTAAGGCCGCAATGAGGCAGATGAAATCATTAAATTTAAAACAATTCAAAACCAAAAGGAAAAAATATCAATCAATAATAAAAGTTAAAACACTGAAGATAAAAACAGACCAGTCATGTCAGTGATAAAACACTGTGCCAACATTAATGAAAATCCATTTTTAAAAGTTTTGAAAAGGGATTTAAAAGGTGTGACCGATTCTGCTCACATTTACGCCTGAATATAAGCATATATGATAGAACAGTACTCATCTTCTATGACAATACCCAAACAAACAATAGCTTGTTAGAGCAAGCGTAAAATCTAATTTAATTTCCCCTTCCAAAATCAATAAGTTTGGGGATTCTCATTGAAGCTCACCGCTTTCAGTAGTGAGGAGTTAATATCAGCTCAGTGGCAACATGGCTTTGTCTGTGCTCTCACAACAAGGCTTTGCACTTGTAAAGTGGAAGTCCAGTTGTTTGGACATGCTGCGTGCAGCCCAGAAATCCTGGAATAAAAAAAAAACAAAAAACAAAAAAAAAAACACCTCTCAAGGTCAAAACAGTGGCATTTTAATTACCACCAGCCAGTCGTGGAGGTAATTGCTGGTGCCATGTCCTTCGGTACTCTGAGATGTCACGCTTTACAAAGAAAGATCTAAAAAGAGAAGCACGCCAGCACACAATAGCTGGAAAGCAGGAGTGCGGCAGCGCTTTCCTCTGTCAGTGGGCTGGTCAGCCTGTTTTGTAAGCACTTCCATCCTGTGAAAGCCCCTGGTAGACCTCCACCTGCTAGCTCTCTACTAGCCTGCTGCAACTTCTCAGAGAGAAGCGAACCAGCCTCTCCCCCTCATTTCACTGGCGCCAGCGCTCAATGGGCCCTGCACTTTGATTATTTGTGTTAACAGTTAATTTAGCACCACAGACACATGTGCCAGAGCTGGCTTCACTTCCTCATGCATCACCAACAAATGTGACTTTTATGAGTTCCTTTTCACAGGGCCACCCCCTCTTTGCTAAGTTCTCGCCCTGCGACTCACTCTCCAAACCCTCTAAGGACTAAGCCCCCCCCCCCCCCCCCAACACATATATACCCACCCTTGCAGTCACCATCTCCTCACCTCCTCTTACCCCCCCCCCCAACCCCCATCTCATTTTCCAACCTCCCACCTCCACTCGCTTATTTCGTTGGTTCAGCCTTAATCTCTTCCACATCTTCCCTGGGAGAGTTATTTCTGGCTCCTCTGTTCCCAGTGTTTGAATTATCAGGAGTACATTTCATGTCAATTTATTCGTTGGTTAAATACCACAATAGAGTCACTCTTTGGGAGATTTGAAAGGCAGTTGAAAATAATGCTTATCCCTCAAAAAAGGGTCCTCTCAATATTTTGTGACGACTTTTTCCATTTGGGTCGGAGCTTAAAAAAATAACTACTGAGGGAGGATTGAAGAAATCTGTTTCATACAGTGCGCTCACTTAAAAAGACATTATGGATCACATAAAATTCATACCTTATTACAACGGCTGATAAATGGCGCTATCAGCCAGACTCCTGGCTGCCGATGACCACTTCACAGAGTAAAGTGTTCCAGATATTAACTCAAACATGCTAGAATGAACTGCACTTTTTTTCAGTATCAGGTGACACAAAGACGTACATTGATCTGCCTTTATGAAAACATCTACCCTCAATACCAAGTGGAGCCACAGTCTATTGGGTAATGGGAAAGGGAGCTCAGAGGACTTTGTCAATGCCTAGTTAGCGTCGACATTGATACTTACAGACTGGGAAAGAACAGTGCTGAGGGAGCACAAACTAGCCGCACACCGATGAGCTCATGCCAGGACTATGCAAGCAGAAGGCCACAGGAGCCATGGAAATATTTGGACATCTTTTCTGCTCCCCCGCTTGTCTGTAGTGCAACCCAGTGCATCATCTTTTGTGGTTGAGAGACACGTTTTCAAGTGGCCAGAGGCAGAACCTTAAAAGGTTGGTCTTGCAATTTTTTGTTGTGCGACTGCATTTCAGCCACTCAGCAGGAGCAAATTGCGACCGCATCCCGAAACCACAGATTCTTCTTCATTAATTCTCCATCCGTGCCATGTAGTCTATCACTGCTTGAGCATTGATTCATGCGCAGTGGTCCATAATAGCAGAGCCGCTGTAGCGGCCTGTTCTCAGTCAGACAGCAATGGTCACAGCTAGTATACTGTAGCAGTGTTATATGTGGTGAAACTGATTTTAGGAGTTTTTTATCTTATGTAATAGTTTTTGTTTTAATATGAACACACAGGATCTGGGCTCTTTTTGACAGGCAAGCTGCTTACTCAGCTCAGAGATGCCAAAAAAATCTTTTTCATTTGGATTATACTTCATCTCTTAAAAGGTCAAGTCTTGGTTGTTGACTAACAAGCAAATTCTTTTTTCACCTTCCATTAGCATTTCCTAATCATCTAAACTATTTTAACAATCATTTGATACATTCATGTGGTCATGTTTATACCTTAGAAATGTTTTAATCACTAAGTTGGCTCTTATTTTACACTTTGATTACGATTATGTGAAAGACTATGAGCTATTATTATGAAATAAGGTAGCTAATGTTTGATTTCTAGCTACAAACACATTGCTGTGGCTGTGGATGAACTATTGCCTTAAGTAGCGTAGTTAGCTCAGTACTTCTCGCATAATTTACACAGAATCTCATGTTTGTGATTTTGATAATTCAGTGATGAAAATAAACATTACAATCTTTAAATAATGCTGGCGTTAAAACTACTTTGAGCCAAGTTGTGAAGACAGCATATATTTATTATGAAAAAATTAACCTTGAACCTAATAAGGATCTTCTTTGGGCCATTTGGGGAAAAGTTTAGGTTCCAATGACCTGTAAATACCGGAGATAATAAAACATTGAATTGTCATTACATCTTTAGAAGTACATTTAAGTGTGTTACAATGTGTTATAAACCACTTAACTGTTTCATCTAGAGCTTTTTAATACTAAAAGGAGAAGTTAGGATAAAGTTTATAGTGAACTCACCACATAAAGGTTTCAACTTTAAATGAAGAAGCAGCAAAACCTGTGAAGAAGCAAGACAAACTGTTTTTCCTCATCCCCTCACAAATAAAGGTGAGAGGATGACAAAGTCTATCCTCAGGAGGGGGGGGGGGGTCACAGGGGACTGCTCTCAGAGACACTCGGCTGACCCGGCTGCTGCACACAGCTCCGGGATTCCCTCCTCTTCCTTCCCAGTATTGTCTCACATCCTGCAGGGCCCGGTTCTCCGCTCCTCTGCAGCAGCCGCTGCCACAATAGCATCAGCGGGCACCGGGCACTGAGGGGTGACCAGAGGGACACGAGCAGTCAGCCTGACAGGATGTGACACACTTCTCTCAACAATTAATGAGTACAAAAGGAACGACTGACGCGACATGACAGCTTAGCCTGGCACTTGGGGCCTTAATGGCTCGCTGAGTGGCATCTTCACACCCGGTCGTCACGCCCAGAAACAAAAATGCCCAATGATGGCAACGAGGAAAAAGACTTTCAAAAATGTTTAATTCAAAAGAAGGTCACGCTACTGAAAAATGACACTGCAGTAGGAAATCAAAAAATGATTAGTGGTACAACCTAGCTAAGTGCTGTACATTTACACAAGCACTTCACCCAGGTCAAATTTTCTAGGTCCTTGTAGTTTACTTTATTATTTCTATTTTATGGTATTTCATACTTCATTCAACTACAGTTATTTGTCAGCTCTGGTTACTCATTCCTCAGCAAATTAAGACTTTTTAATTAAAAAAAATGAAGCAATATTCTTAAATGAGTTTAACCATAGTATGTACAGTAGTTAATATTATGTTCACCTCAACCAGCTACAACAGAGTACTGGATAACCAGTAACGCATCAGTAATAATGATCCAATACTATCACTTACAGAGGCAATTCTGCTCCCTAGTGAGTATTTATTTTGATACTTGAAGTACAGTGTGCTGCTGAGACTTCTCTACCTCAGTTTGAGTACAACCTGAATACTTCTTCCACCACCGATCATGGCTAGCTGTAGCCATCAGGAGAATTACCACGTCGTCTTTGGTATATGAAAGCTTTTTGATAAAAGTGTTTCCAAATAAAAACAAAATTGCCATTCATAATTTCAAAGCAAAGATAGTTATTTTTGTCATAGCTGTCAGGAGGAGCCCAAAAAAAAAAAAAAAACAAAACGAGAGATAAAACATTAGTATTGATTTCCACTTTCCCCAGTGAGCACTCTGGCTTCAGTAAATAAGCAAAAGAGCTGAATTTCTGCCCTATCTGGCATTTGCTTCTTGTGAACAGCAGCTTTCTCAATATTAATATTACCGATGGCACCACTGAAAGAGAGGGATTAGTGCTCATACTGCTGGATGAGAAGTCACCGCTTGGCTGGTATACATGTGGGATTTGACTTGACTTTTCTTTAAACACAGCAAATGGGAAGCCAAAAATCTTTTTCATTTAAGAGCAATTAAGTGGATCCCAGAATCACTGGCTCCAGCACGCCGCCGAGGCTTTTTTTCCCCTGGTTTTATTACCCATTTCCTCTCCCTTGCGCCAGCAGAAGGAATGCTCACTTTTCTCTCACAAAGCCACATTTCCAACGCCAGAATCACACAGGGACCACCATGATTAAGTGCAAGCCAGTGCTTCCCTTAACATGTGAGACATTATAGACCCCCTCCTCCTCCAAACACTGGAGAAGTGTTGTGCTTCAACATTTATGTGAAGTAATTAAAAACATCCACCAGTAATTTAATAGTTCTCACCAAGTAGAGACATGAAGTCTACACAGTTTTTTTTGCTCTGTATAAATAACCTGGAATGCAGTGAGTACACAGACAGACGATTTGGGCTTTTTTTTTTTTTTTCTTACTGGTTTTTTTGCAACATTTTGTAAGAAGCCCTGTTCTGTGTCACTTTGACCCGAGATGAGGTTGTGCAGTTACAAGCAACATGCTGACTTTTAAATTCATGTTCTGGATCATGTGATCCATACATCACACGCTGACAGCAGATTCAAATCAAAGCTTTCCTATAACTCCAGACTGTAATTCCATGAGTCTTATAGTCTCTTGACATCAGTGAGCATAAAGATGACCTCAAGGGCTTGCTGCTGCTGCAGCATATCCGAATGTGGATGGCTCTGTGAAGTGCATGTCAATAGCCCCGAGAGCCAGCAGTGCAGCAGACATGTGGTTCCAATCTGTCTCTTTTCTCACAGCGAGAGGAGGCCATTCATTTATCTCACTGTAAATACAGCACTTAAACACTCAACAGACACACTGTTTTCCAAGCCCCCAAAAAACTGTCTGTGTGGATAATTAGCTTTAGCAAACAATGTTATTGTTACCAATTTTCTTTTTTAATAATAAATGAAAAAACACAATAAGTAATATCTCAGTCTCTGTGCCTCTTTAAGATATTGTTGAATCTAAAAAAGAAAGAAAGAAGCTAAGTTTGGGGTTTAAAAGGGTATTTTAATTGATAAAGGAAGTTTAGGTCTTCTGGAAGTTTAGTCATTCTACTCCTGGCTTAAATGTCCAGGTAAACACTTAAAGCTAGTCTAATTAATATTTTTCTATTAACGTTTGTTCAAATGACTGTGTGTATTGTGATATGGTTGATGGATCCACATATAATAGCACAACTCTGTAGTCAGCCTCAGCTCTACAAAGTGTTTTGGCTTCTTTAAGCTCAATCTTTTGGTTTCATTGCCCAAAACTTCTCCGTTTTGGTCAATGAAGCAGCGGTTTTCCGCAAAAAACAAAACAAAGAAACTCAGATAAACCCCCTGTATATGAAGTGACTAGTACCAAACAACAAAGTTAGTGACTAGCTGGTAAATATCTTAGAGCATTTTGTGGCTCAGGAGCCCAACATTTTCCTCAGGAGCTGGTAGAGACCAAAGCCAGAGCTAAGAGGGTGAATATTGGACTTGTATTCACAGTCAGCCAGGCGCATGACTCCAAATTCTTATTAGTTTATGTTGCTTCTGATGTGTAATTGAGCAACTGTTTGCTAATATTTTTCCCATATTAGTTTTAGAAGGTGCAAACATGTCAATGTTTTGCTTACAGCTTTCTGTACTACTGCCAAGTGAGCAAGAAAATCAATTAATGCAGGTTTAAAGACAAACAAGCGATCTCTCAGAAGGAGCTGGTCAGGTTTGTGAAAGCACATGTTGGGAAATAGCTCAGGTGGTTATCAATGAAGGACAGAGCAATACGACTACGGCTAATAATATTTATAAAAACAGAATCCATGAGAATCTCAAAGACCACTTTCGTATGGTCAGGAAATATCATGCCTGCCAGACTAGAGCTAGTGTTTCTGAGGTTTAATACCAACATGGGACCTTTTTCCTTTAAGTTTAGTGGTGCCAGGAACTGGGTTTATTTAGATTTGCATATTAACACCACCACAGTTTTTAAAAAAGAATCTCAAATTATGGTTTATTGGGAAAATGAAATGTAAACTTATCACAGTGGCCTGACTGAGTTGGATTTTTGAGGTCAATATCAATGTACAAAAGTATGAAAAACCCAGTAATGATACACAGACCGATATTGACTTTCTTTAACAAATACACGTAAAAGTTTTGACAAGTAAAACTATCAAACTCATATTTCTTGCTACTTTCTGGCCATCCTATACACTGATATAAATAATCTGGAATAAGCCAATATCTATACAGTCTAGTTCTACCTGTTATCATTCATTTTTTTCAATGTTTGATTTTAAAACAATTTTATGGAAGATGATATAGGTATTCAATTCTTTTCCATGTTGGTTTGATGGTCTATAAAGGCCAATCACCTGGACAAGTATCTAGACTGTTTTCTACACAGCAAGGACTAAATAAGTCTGTTATGACAAGGAGGATGAGAACAAAAGGTAGTTTCTCAGAAAGACAGACACATTCTCCTCTCGGTGCCCATAAAGAAGACAAAGCTTTTTACAGTATCAACAGACGCAAGACATGACCTCCTGGCCCCTCGGGGCAAAAGGTGAGAGCTCTGGGAGCAGAGGCCTGGTTCCAGCAGTCTGCCAGCAGATGAGATGTATGTCCTCCTCACCACATTCCTTCCCATCTTAGATCACTGAACAGCTCTCTCTGGCTTTCTGCCTCAAGTCCCTTCAAACCCAAAGCAATATAACTTTATTTTTACCCAGATGGCACCTTATGAAAAAAAAAAAAAGAGGGAGAAAAAATGGAACGGGTGGTACAAGTGTAATAAGCTCAGTGAGCTTCCAGTGTGGCTTCAGCTGGTGCTTTGGTGCAGGTGCCAGAGTTTGAAATTCAAATTACTCTTGATGGGGCTGGAGGTTAATAGTCAAGTAAGGATTTCCTATGTCCATTCAAATGAGATTCTCAAAAAAAAGTGTAGTCATCATGAGCAAAGGTTTAAAGAAGTCTACTCTGGAAGTACATGTGGGGAATAAAGGAATAAGCCTTTGTAACCTGGGGCTGTGTCTTTTATATTTGGGGATGACTGTGCTGCTGAGTGAACTGGCTGCAACACAAGCCACTTGTGATTTCATATTCATGACATCTGAGAGGAGAGGGGAATAAAACAACAAGCAAGGAGAGTATGGCTGATGGAAGCTAGACCCATATACTGACTGTCACATCTAGAAAGTCAAATTCCTTCTTGCAGAGTCTGAAGAGGAGCGAGGTCATCCTCTGCAGCAAACACTGACTCATCTCACACCCCCACACACATAGACACTCATGAACACAAATTGTAATAAGAAATCTTTGCTTGCTATCATAGATACAATGGCTGAATAGTACAAACTGGTTACCTATCAATGTGCACAACCTACAGCAGCTTCATAAGGACACACAGGGACACCAGTTAGAAGTATCTGAACAGTAGCCCACATGCTGCTGGGCTGTAGTTCCCCACAGCAAACTGCAAAACACGTCACTTTTTTAAAGAACAATGACAGCATGAACAAATTGAGCCTGGAAGCATCACAGTGGCACTGCCTTTTCAGACAAGTCATGTCCTCTAAACAGAAGCCCCTTCACAGGGCACCGCCAAGGACATACATGGGTGTGGAGCGCCCTCTAGGGGGCAGAGCTCTGAGTTTATAGGGCTGGAAAAGCAGTGAAGCGATAACAGTGCAGCCAACTACACATCAAAGCTCACCCTATGCAAATGTAGCTTGAAAATAGAAATAGTTGAAAGCTGTGACTTTTGATATGCAAATGCTGCACAAATGTCTGAGAAATTCTAACAATTCACCAAGTATCTTTGCTCTCTGTATATACAATATGCTGATTTATCACTTGTGCTTGTGTAAATGTATGTGTAGTTATTTCCTCATAAAGTCAAAAATAAGAGAACAAGATGCTTTGTGGGTCTTTCTATATTTATCAGCTGTCTTGAGACTACATATGCAGTTACAGTATGTGATCCCTGTAAAATAAAAAACAAACAAACAAAAAAAAACTTGGGTTCTTTTCAGGGGGGAGGTTTTGAATCTTCACCAACAATTGGGTCTTGCAATGCTGCTGTGACAGCGTTATAGTGCAGGTCACAACGCAGGCAACAGACACATCCCAGCCCTGACACAAGACAGGCAGCCCAGAGCTGAGTTCTGCTGCAGCAAAGGAGATATACAGCCCGGAGGTCACAGGGGTCGAATGTGGAGGCCACCACAGTTTGTCACTTTTAGATCTCACACACATCTGTAAATCTTGGACCCCTGAATAATTTTGAGGACACATATTTATCAAGAGCCATACTTGCTTGCAAAGTGGGGCCTTAGCTTTCAAAACTCAACATCCATCATTAAAGTATTCACAATATTAGATCAATGTCACAAGCTCTGGACAGCAGAAAAACTGATAAAAAAAAAAAACAGAAATGGCAACCAAACGATTTGACTGATGATACATTGAGACCGAACCATCAAATATCAATTCTTCCATAATAAGTCGGTGAATCTGGTGCATGTGGATAATGGAAATAGAAACAGCATGAAAAACCGCAATATAAGCCATTAAGCCCCTCCCCCTACCACCTACTCTTACAGGCTATCGCTTGAGCACCTTAATGTTTATCAATACATAATTTAAACAGATAAATTAAGTGTACTGAAGATAAAATTTAATACCACCTATAGTGAATTCTCTTAAAATACCCATTTGGTTAATTAAACTTTATAAATAATCAAACAGTTGTTGACCAACAAAAGGTCACATTCTCAACAGGAAGAGAAACTTTCCTTCTTACTGCCACATCAGATATCTACTATTCAATCCTGTGCTGTGCTCTCATACTAAAACAAGATGAATTAGTGCACAACATAACAAGGTCCGGATGGACTAACAATTACGATGAAAAAGGCTTGCTGATCTAATAAATATGCCACTAAATGAGAACTGCATTGTAAAATAAATTGCACTTTAATTATATAATTCTAATGAGCACAATCTCATATTAAATATCTGCAGTGCAGTGTCACCCAGCAATTTCATTAACCTGGTTTCCATTACATGGCCGTATGGGGAGAGCTTACTCGCAACATAATACACGACTTGTGCGTCAAGTTGCCAACAGTAGTTGACTTGTCAGCTAAGGCCCTCTTGTGGAGAAACTGGCAAAAATAAATGCAGCTGGGGAGTCAAATAAATTTCAACCTCCACATTTGTGTTGGGTTTTTTTTTTTTTTTTTTTGGTTTTTTTCGCAGACAGTGATTTTAATTTCAGAAAATCACAAGTTCATACACCTGCCATTTTCACTAGAAGTTAAATGCAAGGGTTTGAGAACAGAACAGGCTTCAACGTCTGTTACATGTCAAAAAGCTGCAGAACAGAAACATATTGGTATCGTGTCAAATACAGATATATATAAATATATATCTATATATAAATATATAGATATATATATATATTTCTTAAAAAAATCTCTTACCTTGTGACACTACTTTTAGACTACAGCCACAGTTCAATATTCAATCTGCATGATATTTCGATGAACCAGCTAAATTTGTCTAATAACTCAAAAATGTGGCTTCTCTTCGACTAGGTATTAGTTACAGAACATGCCTTCGTACACACATCTTGCTGTTTACTTCAGTGATCACTCATTAAAACATAAAACTATTGGGACTCTGGTACAGCCTCTGCGTGGCATCATGCTTCCATCTTCAAGCCCACTCAAGCTGGAACAGGTCAAACATAAAGGTCATTGTCAAAAGTAACTTTATTAAAGGCGGATAACTGTGGTCTTGTAGTCTTTTAACTATCTATTCAGTGCTTAACTGCTGGGACATTTTTTCTTTTGAATGAGCTATGTAATAAGAAAGTCCAATCTTGCTCTTGCAGACGATATTGTTGATGTGCGAAGTGAGCCTCTTGATGATTTTACACAATATTTCTAAGAGAGTAAGGTTTAAGACAGAGGGTCGACACAATCCATTACGATTAAGTGCTGTAGGTTTGTCCTTCTGGTGGTTGTGGAAGCTTCATATTTTCTTTGGACATCATTAGACGCCTTAACTCTTGAAGAACAATTTTAATGCTATAAGAATTCTGCCATTTTGCTAATATTGGTATGCTACGTGAATCCACCTGTGAGACAAAAGAAAAAAGGATAAAAACAAAAAAACAAAAAAACACATCAGTCATTGTGACAGGACTGCCGACAGTGAGTTATTGCACATATAACATCTGAGTATCACACAACTGCAACGCCCAACAATTTCTGAACCCGACACTCGCATAACCCTGTCATTAAAAAGTTTTTAATGACACTTACCGTCCCGTTGGAATTATTTATCCCATTCATGCTAATTTTTGTTACAAATCTAACAGTCGGCGCTGTCTCTGGGTATCTAGGTCCACATTCCACTTTCAGACTGTATATCCTGTTCTCATAATTGGTCTGAAAAACAATCAAGTAGAGAAATAGAAAAAACACATTTACATTGGCTGTAGCGTCTATATTAGCTTTTTGACAGTATATCTGTGGTGGAAGGACGATTCACATGCTGGGTTCTGCCTGCTTACTCTTGCTGGTCCAATGATCATGCCTGTCCACCGTGTAAGAGTCATGTCTTCATCATCCTCGAGGCCCCAGCTGACTGTGCCATCACCTTCGCCCTTTTGCCCTTCTTCAAGCTCCTCCAACAAGCGAAAATTGCGTGGAACTTTAACTCCTAAAGTAACAAAAACAGAGTATGAATCACACTGATTTTAAAGATATATCTTGCGATATTTTATTTATTTCTGTCAGCGAACACCGTGGAAAGACTAAAACCAAAAATGAACTGATTGTACTGAGAATGCCCATGTAGCAAAAGCCTAATACACTACACTACTAATACACTACCAGTCCAAAGAACATCCCCAGTTTTCAAGTTTAATTGAAATTTAAGCAGTTCAAGTTCAATGAATAACCTTAAACAATACTGAGGTATGCGTTAACTTCCCATGGTTAAAGATAATTGTTCAGGTAACCAAAAACTGAAAAAAATCATGTCTTGCTCAGGGATTCAGAGCCTCCAGACTTGAACCCCATGGAGACGGTTTGTGATGAACTGGACAGAAAGCAGATCAACCTACAAGTGCAACGTATGTGTGTGAACTCCTGCAATGTGGCTGGGACAAACCTTCCATACAATGTTTCTTTTCCATTGTAGAATTAACGTTGAAAATATGTTCGGCTGCTGGATGAGTCCATTTCAACTATGTAAATTTAAATAAATAGAAAAACTGAGATATTCTACAACTTCTCACCAGCAGTGTATATTTTGTTCCTGCGCTCAATAGACCTCCATTGTTAGAGGTCTCTAATATTTAAATTGGCTGGTATGTTCCTTCATTATGAACAATAGTCCCTATAGTTTATTTGAGTCTGCTCCACATACGTCATCCTGCTCCTGGAACACCATAGATCAAATGGTCTTTCATGGGATTTTGGTAACAATAAAAAAAAAATATAGAATCTTCATTAAGAATTCATTAAGATATGGGATACACACACTTAAAAATCAAATAGTTTGGAGGGTAAATGATTAATGAATACTCGATCAACAGGAAATTATTCTGCATTACTTTAGTTTTTGTTTTTTGTTTTTTTAAACAGATGCAAAATATTACATTGGTCTAGTTCAGATGCGAAGATCTGCTGCCTTTCCATTTCTTAAATTTCAGTTAACTGAATATCTGAGCTCTGGACAAAACAAGCAATTTGAATAGGTTACTTTGGAAAGCTGATAATTTCAACTTTCTATGAAACAAAAAAATTAATCAACAAAAATAACAGGCAGATTAATCAATATTGTAAACTGAGTTCAAACAGTTGATCAGCAAAAAAAAAATACCTGCAAAAACTTTAATAATTAACTGTTTCATTCAGTTATCAAAGAAAAATGTGTAACACAGGTTCCTTCCTCCCCGATGTGAGAATTTTTTTGCTTTTTCTTCGTACATTTAATATCTTTGCAATTAACATCAAGGTCAGACCACCCAATTTAAGAGCCAGACAGAGAAATTACAATGAGAATTTTTTTTTTTTTTTACAATTCTGATGTTCTAAAAAAACTAAAGTTGAAAAAGCAACCAACAGATTAATTGATGAGGAAGATTATACTGGCCCTGACTGTAAATAACTGTAACTTGCAGCCCTAAAACAATTTAATTTGAGAGTTTTCATTTTTCATTTGTATTATTTGAGTATTTGTATTATTTGAGTATTTGTCACCAATGGTGCTCCGACTGTGCATCCTTTCATGAAAACTGTTGCAGACACATTCATCTTTCTTATCACAGAAAAGTAATGCACCCAAGTGTGCAATAGCATGAAGCATGTGCAAGACAGGAGTGGTCGATACAAGAAATGACTCAATGGATTGTTGGCTACACGCACGTGGCCACAGCTTAAAGCACATCCTCATCTAGCTACTGTGAAACTGCATCTAATCTCATACCTTTCATACCTTAAAAATATTTAAGATATTCCCGAAAGATATAGTATCTGATGCTGCTGAACATTGAAGCTTAATAAAAATCTGCACTCTTTTGACAGCCTTTTGTAAATAGTCATGAGATTTGGAGGGCATGGGCCTGTACTGCTGCTTTTAAACAAATGATCCAGTCGTCTTATGACCAACGTTGCAACGGCTGATTAGATAATAACATCACTCAAGCCTAGTCAAAGTGTTCGACTACTGGGGATATATTCTCCGAAGATGATTCAGACGTTGGCATTAAACACACAGCCAAACAGGTACTCGCAGTAGTGTAAATGATGAACCACTTACAGCTCATGACTGGAGGAGTGGTGGAGTTTTAAGGGACAGCACTTAAGTAAAACTACTGCTATTCATAATTATGACCCTGCAGACAAATTCACAGAGGGGGAAGTGAATAGAAAGTTCTAAGAAGGGCCACGTGACTGAGGCAGAAGACACAGCGAAAACATTCAAATTTTCCCGTGCCACTGAAGCGTTCGTTTCATGTCCTCCAAACTCAGACAACATTAATCCCAATCAGACAGTACAAATCTCTTTGTAAAATCAATATTTCACGTCAGGTGTGAAGGGGCTGCACGAAACGGCTGACGCCTCAGTGGCACATGAACGCTTTCATTTTTTTTAATAGGCATTTGTTCCTGAGAAGTTTTTCGAGATTTCAGTCCTTTATTAACAGGCAAACACTGGTAAAGAGACCAAATCTCATCAGCTATGTTTAGCTCACAACAGTGTTACTGGTAGCATCATGTGCGTCAGCTGCTACGTAACACGAAACCGTAGTGCAGAAAAGTTAAAGATACTAGAGCTGCACCTAACAATTAACACTACCAGTTAAACTGCTGGTTATTTTCTCATGTAACCGATTTATCGTTTGGCCTACTAAACGGTGAGAAAATAGGGAAAGTGCCCTGAACCCAAAAGAAAAGCGAAAGAAGCAATCTCAAAAGAAATGTTTTGAAATTGCCCCCCCCCCGCCCTTTTCTCTAACTAACAGACCAAAACCCAGAGATAATCTGTTCATTGTAAGACAAGGAAGAAAAACAAATGCTCGCATTTGAGAAGCTGGAACCTTCAAATTTTCAGCATTGTTGCTTGATAAAACTTTGATAAGGTGACTATCAAAACACTTTAATTTTATGTAAAACGATGAGTCATTAATTTGAGTTTCAGAAGTAAACTATACTGTGTATATTAAATAGGTCTTTCCACACCACACACACAACTATATTAATGTTTCTTATAGCTTACAATAAATCTTTACATTTGATTTTTCTATTAATATATGATTTAATAACTTATTTTCATATTAGAGTCAAATTTTCCTACTATATATATATATATATATATATATATATATATGTGTTTGTTATTGTAATATCAGAACTCTTTAGAAACCAAAGTCAAAATCATTATATTAAGTGTTCATTTTTTGTATTATAAAACAATTTCCATACATTATTACCAGGCTTTTATTTTTCTTTACCTTGCATCTGTATTGGTACTGACCTCAAAAGCCTTTCATCTATCAAACCTTAACAAAGGAATGTGAAATGCAAGTATAAAACCAAGCAGCTGCACATTTTGAGGAAGTGAATGCCTCACAGAAATCAGTTGCTCATCTAGCGCGTACAGAGTCAAGTTGGTGAAAACCCGTTCTGTAGAGTAAACTGCAATCCTACATAATGGCAGACAGAATAAAGAGGTATAATCGGGCTCGGCTTCAGTTTGTGCCATATTCATTACTATATAGTTTCACTGTCATTTTCCTCTGCGGTTTGTGGCTGTCCTTGCCTTGCATGGTGCTCTATCCACTATTTTGCCACCGATAATAATGCAATGCTGTTATTCTTACAAATATTTGAGAAACGTAAAATTAGGAACCGGTTGGGGGAGAGAGAGACTGACAAGTCTTATTATTACTGCGGTAAATTGCAAAAAAAAAAAATAGTACACAAAAAGGTACAGATTTGGTTTAACAGGACACTGAACGAAGGTGAAATCGATTCACTCGACTCTACATTACACTTAAAGAGCTAAAAAATGCGTTTTTAGCGTCCGCAGCTCTCCTGTCAACTCATGTGTGGGACTAGTAACTTAAACCTCGCTATGTTAAAAATGAATCGGCAGCAGGTCGCACCAACTTGGCCTGACATAGTTTTAACTATGACTGAAATACTTCCCAGTCTCCTCACTTACAATCAACTACTCGGCGGCGTGTGGTTAAACTTAGAAGCGAATAACTTAAAATCTTGCGATAACGTTTAAATCTACGATCGGTGTTTTGTTTTTCCGGCGATCCGAAGAGTTTATTTTGCAAGTTTCGTGAACCACGCTTCCTGCCGACGGCTAACGCAATGCACGGGCCCCGACTATTTGCTGAAACGAAGCGTGCCGACTGCGATAGCCCGTAACGTTAAATGACTCCGGCGGGATCCTCCGCTCCGTGGCCCGGTAACGACGGACGCCCGCCTCGTATGAGAGAGGCCGGGTTGTCCTCCGGGAATCTGTTCCTACGGGCGAAGAGTCCAAATCCATGTTTAAAAAATCAGACAATAGCGTTAGCGATCGCGGTGCTAAATGAGAGCAGCGGGGACTGGTGCCTGCATTGAAACGTTCCCATCACCGTCGCCGTTGTTTGTCACAGAGAAGCCATCCGAACAAAAAAAATCACCATGTTGTATTCGTGACTGTTAAAACTGCTGCATTTTTAATGGATGGAGGCATAAAAAGACATTATTCTTATCGAGGGACAAGCTAGCGGACCGACGCTCGGTGCCGCGCCGCGTCGGAATATTCTAGTCGTCGAGTTAGCCGAGGTAGCTAGCAGCGTCTGTGGTTGTTCACGGTTCTCGTATCGAGGGCAACTCGCAAAGCCGATTAAACTTTCTCAAAGCATTTTATCGATTTTGTTTTTTCTCTCCCTCCTCTTCGTAACACGTTAGGTCGGCGTTGGTATCACTGACGCTTATATCTGCCGTCTGCTACTTCAGCTAACCGACGAGACGAGCTACCCACGACGCCTCGCTTTAAGCTACGTTAGCCAGCGCCGCGGCTCCAAGAAATACACGGCCCCCGCGAAGATCGCCGCTGCGCCGAGGGGAGAAATTCAAGATTAAACAGCGAAGCTCCGGGCGACTCTTTTCTTTTCGGAAAACGCGGCGAGCGGGCGAACGGGTGAAAAGCGGCGGCGGCCGAGGAGCCGGCGTCGAAGCCCGGCCGCGCCCCGCGCGTCCCTGCGGCTGTGGATGTTAATTTTGAAGGCACACAAACCTGAGGAGGCCGCCATGTTCTTCTTCAGCCGAGTCCAGAAGCGCACACGAGTGTGACATCACAGCCGCGGAGACCGGCGGATCAACGCGGGCTGCCGGGTTCAGTCCGCGGTGCCGTGACGCGCCGCGATCGCCATCGTCCATCGCCTTTACTTAACCACCGTCTCCAACCGGCTCTTCGGATGCACGGTTGTTTTTTTCATAAACTTAGATGTTTTCCAAAAAATCAACAGTAACTGTGGAATTTGCAAATGACCTTGGGGAGCCCGACACACCCCTCCCCCCTCCAATAACAACAACAAACAACAAACAACAACAACAATAATAATAATAATAATAATAATAATAATAATAATAATAATAATCTTTGATATTTATGACTTGTGTACTTTTTGAGAGATCTCCCTGCTGGCTTGTTTGAGACCTAACCACTGGTTTTCTGACTATGTTCAGGCCACAGACCTTCAAGGGCCTCGGCCAGAGATCCTCGAGGGCCTCGGCCAGAGACCCTCGAGGGCCTCGTCCAGAGCTTCAGCCTTTGTTTATCGAAGTGGTTCAGGGCGAGATTCTGAGGTTTTGCTTTGGATCTTCGTTCCCCGTTTGCAGAGTTCAGCCTCCTTTCGCTTTAACTGTGTCGACTGGCTGCGTGACATTTGCATCCAGAATCTGTTGACCTTAAGTGGAATCCACCCATTTTCCATCCTCATGAGTAACAGGTGGTAAAGTACTGACTTTGTGGTTGCACAAACCTTTTCTGAGAACGGTATTACCACCACAAACTATTGAATAGCTGCTTTTTACGTCATTTCATCAAAGCTATATTCTGTCTTAATGGATGAACCTTTCTGTCAGGTGGAAATTTCATCCTGACCTTTGGTGCTTGGAAACTCTCGTTTCCTCACCGTGTGTGTAGGTTTAGATAAACAATGAGCTAAACACACTTCCAATAAAGGTGTAAATACAGGGGTTTGGTTTTTTTTGAAGTTTTTACTAGATGAGCCAATTGTAAAACTGTTAAAACAGTATCAAAATTTAACAGTGCTGGAAATTAAATTCAGTCATCGCAATTGCAGATCAGTGGTGCAGAATACATTTACTCAAGCACTGTACAAATCTGATGTACTTATACTATATATGTTCCATTTTCAGACACTTTATACCTCTGTTTCACTATATGAGGGCAAACATTGTACTTTTACTCCAATGTTTATCTAACAGCTGTAGTTAGTACAACAAAAAAACTATCAGATATGCTACTGAACAGCAACACATTAGCCTCAAGTAACTAATGTTTGTAAGCATAGCAGCAACTAAACTTAATAAACTCCAAACTGGCAGGAACTCGGTCCTTAGTGCAACAGTGAATTAGCCAAGGTAGCTGGTAGCAACACATTAGCCTCAGAAAGCTATCGGCTAACTGCAGTAAGGTGACTGTATTAAAAAAAAAAAATAAATACAAATTGCAATCACAAAACCACTATTAAGTAATTAATTGTTTTATTTTAATAATATCCCAGCAAGGACATTGGGGCATAGATAAAAGTTGTCAATATTTTCATGGTCAGAGATCTAACAAAACGGTGGATGTAACAGTGTCAGTTAATCTGTAACTGCTATGGCACTCTACCAGTAGCGGATGCTATTGCAATGGAGTGTTCAGAAAGTTAATAAGTAAATTTGATTTCAATAAGGGAAAATATGACGAGGAAACTGGGATTTAAGTTAACTACAAACACTGAGAAACAAACAAAACTTTCCAAGCACCTTGGATGAGCTAAATTTTATTTTCTCTCTATTAACAAGAAGTCAACGCAAGCTAAGAGGACAATTGAACTCTGGTAATAGTCAAGTACTCAATTTTAAGAGTATTTAGAAATGAGATAAAAAAAAAAAAACAACAAACAAAAAAAAACCTGAACATACTCTGTGTTTCTGTGCTTTAAGACATCTCAAAAACAAAAGAGAAACTTTGATTATAATGTACAAGTCAGAGGAAAAGGACTTTTTTTTATCATCACAGAACACAAACAAAGAGCATTAATGGAAAATGAAAGCACTTTTAAATATTATCTCTATTATTGCCGGTACATGTATTTTGTTTATTCCTTTTTTTTATATATATATATAAACACAACAGGACAATAATGTTTGAACAGTTTATCGGGTAACCCCGAATCATGTCCAAAATCCAGAGTATTTAAACATCTGACATGCCCAGAGAACATATGCCGGTTCAAATCACACAAACGTTTTTTCCTTTTTTACAGCAGGAGAAAAAAGGTCGACATGGGATGGGATTTAAAGTTAGGGACTGTACAGAATTGTGGGGGCGTGCCTCAGGCGAGGAGACGAACAGTCTTTCCGGTAACTGTCAAGTAATCTTCGTCAGCAAGAGCTCGGAGTGCCTCATCAAACAGCTCCTTAGTAATCGCCTGAAAACAAAGTGAGGTAGAAGGAAGTTGTTACAGGAAGTGGTGGCGTTGTCAATAGAAACCAGACAATGTATAGTTAAATACTATATGAAATATGAAACCCTGAATGGCTTTTCTTGGATTTCTTGGAATTTACTTTTTTTCCCAAAAGTGTAGCAATGTTAAATTTAATCTTTTCATTATTTAAAAATCAAACTTTAAGCCTTTTCTTCCACTCTCTATGCATGACCTTACAGATTTTATATCCATTGCACTTCAATGAAAACTGGTTTGCTGATATTTAATCAAGTATTAATGTATCTTACATTAATGTCATGGGAGAAAAATAAAAAAATAAAAATTAAACCACTCTTGTTCGCTCGCTCTTGTTCAGCCAAACTAGAAAAAAGGAGCCTACTGTCCTCATAGCACTTAAAGTGTAAGATCTTGAAAGTTGAAAATGAAATCGTTGAGATTTTTCTGCACTGATTTCTCTTAAACTTAAAACATAAAGCAATGCACTGAAAGGCTAAATAAATACTTACAGTTTCAGATTGTCCTCTGAGGTCATCGAGCAGCTGTTGGTATTTCATGGCAGGCGTCTTTCCCTTGGCCTGGATCAGTTTCTTTAGGGCTTGGGCGATCTCCTCCTTATGCTTGCGGGCGGTGGCGCTCATACCTGTGATCAGATATCCATATACTGAAATATACGCTTCCATGTGTAGAGCCAACTAGAGCTGACAAAATTAGTTGAGTAATTGTTCAAAAGACAAATCGATTAATTGCATAAGTCTTGTTGTAAACAAAGTTGCCAGCCATTTAATTGTTTTAGCCTTTGCAATGCCAGAGTTTGTAGCCTTTGTTTATTCTTACATTATGATACACTCAATATCTTTGGGTTTTGAACTGGTGATTGGACAAACATGACATTTTCACTATTTTCTAACGTTTTAGAGACCAAATGAAATGATAAATAATATTCAACTGCAGCCTTAAGTCGACATACGCAAACAAACCACCGCAAGCAGTGAAGTGATTAAAAAAATAAAACAACCAGTTACTCAAGCCTACAACGTTTGAGTTATTTGATCTCACAACACAACAGCTAGTTGATAATATTCTTCTTGCCCTGCCCTACATACCTGTTGTGAGAATAGAGATGTCAACAAATCCTGTCCTGGGATCTGTCGCCGACTGCTTGAGGGCCTCCCGGTGGAGCCGCTTGGCCTCCTCCACGTCGATGGTCTCCACCTTCTCAGAGAAGCGCACTTTAGCATGGGCCTCTGCCAAGCGGATGAGGGACTCCAGCTGTCTGGGGTAGGCAGACACCATGCCTCGACCACTGCCTATCTTCCTCATGTCCACATAGGCCTAAGGACCAACACGCACAAGGTCAGCTGAGGTCACAAGGGCTGATACCAAACTTATGGGCCAACTGGTGTGTTAGTGGCCACATCTGTCTGGAAATTCATAAACCCTGGAAATGGGTACAGTAAACAAACCTCGATGAGGGCCTGGCTGGCCTCCTCACTCAGTCTTGGATTAATGTATGTTCGAGCATATGCAAGGTAGTCCCTCAACACAGCCATGTCAAGGAACTCCTCCTCCATCTGCTCCTCACTCTGGTAGTACAGCGACACCAGGTGGTGGGCCAGCCTGCGGTCGTAAGCCTCGTCTTGAGGATCCAGCATCAGGAAAATTAGATCAAATCTGGCGGAGCAGGAGAATGTAACGTTAAAGAGCCAGTAAGGTGACAACTGAGAAATGCAGTTAAGAGACTAAATCGTAAAGATCCCATGAAAAGGATGACATTCGGTTGGATGTGGATAAGTAAAATCTGGAAAAAAGTTAGTTTCCTCAAACTGATTTCTACTGAGCAGTTTGCATCATATGCTGCAACAATGATTCACAGTTGTTTCTCAGGGGAGAGATATAAAGCAGTCTCAAAATGTGCCGTTACCTTTAACTAAGCACTGACCCATTTAACATGTTCATTCTGCTGCACTCTGAGCACAGACAATGTGGCCTCTAAGGAGTTATTACCAGACCATCTTTTGCAGCTGCTAATATTTTTAAAACAACATTTTGACTGTGATCAAGTTAGTGAAGAATATTTTCTGTCAGGTGTTTCAGTATAGTTGTCCTGACTGCCCCAAATGTTCACCTGGAAAGCAGTGTGTGAGGCAGCTGGATGTTCTCAATGGTGGTCTTCTTTGGGTTCCACTGAGATTCAACAGGGTTGGCGGCAGCCAACACGGCGGTGCGGGCATTCAGCTGGCAAATGATCCCAGCCTGCAGACAGAAAAAAGGAACCAGAATGAGAAACGTCATCATGTTGTATTTGCCATTTTCTCGCAAAAAACATTTGAGTTTTCAAGCTTATGTGCTGTGAACGCATCTACACCAGCTTAAAATTTGTCAAATGTACCTTGGCGATGGAGAGGGTCTGCTGCTCCATGACCTCGTGCAGCACTGAGCGCGTGTTATCGCTCATTTTGTCAAACTCATCGATGCAGCAGATGCCGTTGTCACTCAGCACCAGAGCTCCGGTCTGCAAGACCAGTTGCCGCGTCTCCGGGTCCTTCATCACGTAAGCGGTGAGACCCACCGCGCTGGAGCCCTTTCCTGATGTGTACTGGCCGCGGGGCACCAGGTTGAACACGTACTGCAGCAGCTGGGACTTACTGGTGCCAGGGTCACCGCAGAGCAGGATGTTCACCTCTGCTCGGAAGCTACCCCGGCCAGTCTGACTGAAGTCCTTACGCGTGCCGCCAAAAAGCTGCAGCAAGATGCCCTGGAAGGAACAGAGGGTAAAACTAACGTTAGTAAAAAGTTGTTGTCGAACCCCTAACAAAAATTCCATGACATGGTTATGGATAAGACGCATGTTATAAATCAGGCTTGTTGAGATATGAGACCATAATAACAATATTGTGATGAGACATAATCTGGGATTTTGGAAAAATGAAAATATAATTTTTTTTTTATTGAACTTAGTGAGGTGAATATCACCAAGAAATGCACAGATGTAACTAATAACCTGAATGATATTACAATTAAATGTAATGTACAAACTAGCATAGCCAAATTACTAAGAAGGGATTTTTTTTGTTAGTTTCAATATATTAAAATGTCTCTTGTGCCAATTAGGCCACATTATATTTCTTAAAAAATGCATATTGGTCGTTAAATTCGGGAGCAGGAATTTTATTGGAATCATAATCTGTATGACTGCGAGTTCTTGTTGCGGTTACTCTTGTTACTCGGTGCTTGTGCAGGGTAAACACTAATATTTTGGCTCACATCTCACTCACACACTCACACACACACACTCACACACACACCTTTTTGATGTCCTCGTGCTCATAGATACTCGGTGCGAGGGCAGAGGAGAGACGCTCATAGACGTCTGGCTTGGCTGCCAGTTCCTTCAGGGTCTGCACTCTGTCTTCAGTGAACAACTTCTGTTCGGCCTCCTCGTCTAAACCGTGCAGACGCTTCTCGTCGGTCTTGCGGAAGTGGATGACGTCGATGTGGGTCTTGTACACGGACTTCACGTTGCTCTGGCGTGGGTTCACACGCATGGGGACCGCTCTGTAGATACCTGCGAGGACATTAGGGAGGCTCTTAGGATTTCTGCTGAGTGAAACGTGATTGATTCACTGCCCTTTTAGGAACTCTATTAAGAGATTATTACTGGTATGATTAATCAATCGACTGAACTGATAAAACATTATATCAAGGGGGAAAGAAAAGCAAAAATAAGCAGGTTCCTACATCTCAAATGTGAGGAATTTATGTTTTATACCACTGTAAAATGATTATCTTTGAATTTTTGACTGCTGGTCAAACAAAAATAAGCAGAAAAAAGACATCAACTTGTAAAATCTGGGGCATTGTTCATAGATGTCACATTTTATCGACCACAGTAGGGCAGAATCAATTACTCCACTTCCAGAAAGTGTATGTGCAACTATTCCGATAATCATTTCATTCTTTTCAGACATCATAGGCAAAAATCTAAAATAATCTCTGGTTTGTGAGGAGCCTCTGGTTTTCTCTGTTATTAGTCAGAATATCATATATATTGAATATTTTTTATGTTTGGGAGCTGGTTATACAAAAAAAAATCTGACATCATCTTTAACTCCGGAAAAAGTGTGGTGAACAATTCTCATTCTCATTTTTGTCATTTTATAGAACAAACAATTAAATAGTAAAAGTTTAAATAAATCAAATCAAGTTATGTGCGGGCACAGCAGTGGGTACTTCGATCTTACCAGTGATGTTTACTCTGTCTCCTGGCTGCACTTTATCAACCAGGTCATTATGAGCATAGACGATAGTGGTGTGAGGTGTCTGACCGGCTGGCATGTCTTCAGGAGACTCCTGAATTTTGATCTGTTGTAAAAGAAGATCGATAAAATGAACACGTCACGACCTCAACACATCACTAATTACCACTTAACATATTCTGAGATTAGGTGGTATTTTCCATTCGAAATCTGCCCCCATTACAAAACACCTCAACCGCGTCAAACCCTCACCATCTGTTTGTCTGAAAAGACTGAGCGATTGTGAACGAGCCCCAGGCTGTGAGTGTTGTTGCAGTTGCGACACACAGCCGGCTCAGCGATGCGCCCGCGGTCCACCTCCACGCGGGTGCTGTAGGCGCACACCTGGCACTGGAAGAAAGCCTCCTGCATCTCAGGGATGAGCTGTGAGGTGCGGATCACCATGCCACTGATTGTGATCAGCTGATCGATGTCTGAGGAGGCAAAACAAAAAGGCCCAAAGACGCTTTAGCCTGAGGCTGATACCTCGCATTTCATCAAAGCAGGGAAGAATGTTAACAGATATCCCACATTAAATATGGGATTGAATATCGTGCAAATAGTAGCCTCATGTAAGTCTGATTTCATTTTGCAGGCATCCGGTGACACGGTCTAGATTAATGTAGCCACGCACCTTCTGGGTTCAGGCTCCGCATGTTTCGGGTTTTCAGGGCGTTGTAGGGGCGGACTTGGATCTGGTACTCAAGAACAGAGTCTGGAAAACGCTCAAAGAAAAGCTCGTTGACTGCCATGTCAAAGGTGGGGATGACTTCCTGCAAAGGAAACAGATGACTCACTTATTAGCATCAATAAGTGATAATAAGTGGCTCTCAAACAGCCACTGGAGAAATAAAGTATAATTTTAGCTTTTACAAAGGGTCAGAGATGCTCAAAACGGATGCTCTGTAGATAAAGTGACACCGATAATCAAAATGATAAATTCAAACTGTATTCAGGACTGAATTCTCCAGCTTTTGTACTTTGGGAGAGGTAAAGAGCTTCAGCCTACACCTGTAATGTGAAAACTATATTCGCTTTTTACACCTAAAATATTATTCTGTGGCTGTTGTACTTGAGTACATTTCGATTCATTTCAATTTTAAGACTGTTATAAAGATTACTTTACAAATGTTGCAAAAATGTATGCAGGCATGTTATAGGCAAATCCTCTGGGTCGAAAATGTCCAAACTGCGTCTTAAGATCAATGAAGTAGTGAGAATAACGTGTGGTTATAAACTATGGGACGTTACCTGTGGATAGCAGATGAGCTGCCTGTAAAGTTCTGTATCGAAGGACTGCAGATGCTGGCAATTCACATTCAGCACTGGATCACCAACAACACTGATCTGTGAGACAAGAAAAGCAATATCAGGGGTTATGATGGACTTGAATCTAAGACCTCTCATGATATTGACACCTGAAAGATCATCTTGTGCCCCCCCCCCGATTTCTGGTCAGCTCTCTCTTGTTCCCTGCCAGATAAAAAGGCACAAGTGCCTTTTTTTATCAGTACAAACAAATAAAACCTAATTATCTTGTGTGAACCTGACTAAAAGCAGTGTTTTAACTGGTGCTATCTTTACAACCCGACACTCAGCACAACAGAGCACAGTGACAAATGAGTCAGTAACGCTACCTCTTCGAGCTTCTGCAAGTATAATGGCTCGTTCAGGTCCAGTCCAGCGTTCTCATCTTCAGTGGAGGTCGGGTCAATGAACCTCTGCAGGAACCTCTGAAAGCGAAGCAGATCAAAACATGGAAACTGGAACTCTAAGGACTAAGAGTTGGGAAATATCTTATAGAAGCTTATGAAGTGCAATTATTTTCATACCTGAAACTTCTCCTTGCAGGTCCCTACATTGACATCAGTCCCCCAGATCACCAGTCTCTGACCTGCATTTGGTTCGCTGGCTACTGCATTATCAGCACTCGGCTGTGAAAACACGTCGACAAGCGTTAGGTTCTCATGGTTTTATGTTTTTTGGCCTTATTGACTACTTATAGCTGCATCAATATTCAAAGTTTTAATGCTGGTTTAGTTACCCTGGCTCAGGTATTTATAATGACAATCATCGAGACAATAAATCCTGACCCCCCTCCACTGACCGGCTCAGAGTGAAGATCGACTTGTGGAGCCTTCCTGACTGATCCCAGATCAGGACGCTGTCTGGCTGGGGTGCCACGCACTCCACTGCGAGGGGTCCCTTCAACCCTGGAGCTGGGTGTCCCATACATCAGAGGTGAGCTCATGTCCACTTCATTGGGAAGGACTATTAAAAAAAAAAAAAAAAAAAAAAAGAGACACATTTTACCACACTAGAGTTGAATCAGTGTGTCACAACAGAGATGTTTGAAAATTCCCTTTCACCTCTATTACATATCGATAAAACACAGCAAACTGAGTTTAACTGGGCCCATTTTGTTGTCTTAAGTACCTGACGGTCGTGGGCTTGAGAACAGAGAAGCGTCCTGAGGTGCCGAAGGACTGAGCATGTCGGTGGCCGGGGAGGTTGGCATCGGCATCAGGTCCCCAGTGGAGGAGTCCTGACCTCTGCGCCTCTGAGAGGGGGGTGAGGTGGGACCCTCGCTGCTGGCTGAGTATACACAATGAGGAGGAAGTTAACAGCGGCATAAGAGAATCACACCTCCTACAACGTTAAGGTCGCCTCGGCGGTGTCATTCCATTCAGGCCACAGACAGTGAACTTACGCGTGGATGGGTTGGCGTTCCTTCCGCGTTTGCGGCCACCGGGAGTCGACGATGGAGAAGACATTTTTCCTGCAGTATCTAAAGAGTAAATGGAGCTGTCAAGGAAGGTTAAGAAACAGTACATCTGTGCAAGAACCATGCTTCCACTTCAGTATGGGCTGAGTGTATTTGTGCCTTTTTTTGCTGGGGGGGTGTCAGGGAGGACACTAGGTTCACATCACTTTACTAGGGGCTGAATGTGTGGGACACTGTATGACTGCCACACAACCTGACTCCTCCTGCTCTCCCTGTTGTTTTGTTTACATGGTTATTGTCAGGGCCAGAGATTTATCTCATCAGGCTCAACAACTTTGTTGCTTAAACTGATATTTTTGCCATCTCTCCACCTTACTAGATGCTAAATGAAATCTACAACCACGTCTCTTAAGTGAGACCAAAATACATATTGACTGAGACCCCACCAGTGGTTGGTGCCTGCTTAGCCAGGTTATGGATATAAACAGAACACATATTGAGCCATATTGTTAAAGTTAAAATTAGTCTTTTAGTGTCCTTTCTATTATTCTTAGTTGTAGCAGTATCACACTTTTTGAAGCAGCAGTTTCCTTTGCTTATTTCATGTTGTTAGTTGCCATAAATCGACCCTCGATTCTTCTAAATAACATCAATATTTAACTTTTATCATGTACGTATATTCTACCGCTACTTCTTTGTGTCTATTTATAATAATTAACATTGTGTTCTTGCTATTTTCACTGAAAACTCCACCATTTTGACATGTGGCTGCGGAGGGAAACAATGAACAGAGTCTTTCTTGCGCCGTTTGACCTCATTTAACGCTTAAAAGTGAGCGTGAAAATAAGATTTCACGTTGGTGCGCGGTCGAGCAGACGTGTTTAAGAAGCGACGCCGTGAATCCATTGAGATAATCGGCGCTTTAACACGGAATAAACCCAGTAAATAAACCTAATCTTACCTTTTCTCGCGTTCACGTCCGAGTGCTGCAGATCTGGCGCGAAACAGCGGGTGACGTTATTTTCGCGGGGAACTTTGGACCAATGGGAGACCAGGACGGTGCGTTTCCTTCCAGCCGATTCATTCACTGCGAAGGGGGTTTGACATAGACTTTCTACGGACTTTGATTAAATACGGTGAAACACCTGGACGAATATAGTAAATATTCTGTAACTAGACTTAAACTAAACATGTTTCTCTATATGATAATTAAAATACGATCTGTATTTCCTGTGCGCGGTCTATTGCTCATTTGTACCCTGAAATGTTTTGGTTTGGTCCGGTCCAACAGTAAATAACCTTTTTTCCCCCGTCTAACTTTATTGAACATTTCAAAACACAAAAAATTAGAATGAAGTTAAATTAAATTAAATTTAAAAAATAGAATAAAATTGAATTAGATTATGAAAAGTGCGAGGATTTTTACCTAAAAGAACTAAGTGATAATGACACCTGAGAATAGGAAATTAACAATTTTATTCATATGTAGCCTAATTATATAAGGAAATAAAATAAAGAGAATTAATAGATTTGCTATATAACTGCAAAATAAACATGGAAACACAATTAAGATAGATAATATAAATTCAGTCGCACACCTGTATAGTATAATGTGTACCCATTATAACTGCTTCTTCTTCCATAAAGTCCACTTTTAACATACCTATAGATCAAAAGGGGGGTGGTGGTAAAAAAAATGTTTTTTTCTGGAATGTTTATAGAAATGCAGACAAAAGTTTGGCTTTGACTGAATTATTCTGGACTTATGAGTGTGGAACTTTTGCAATAGGCACAGAAGTTAAAAAAAATTATCATCTATTGGTGAAATTCCAGTATTAAAATTCAAAAACAAGACATGATTAATTAAGCTTCGTTTGTTTAGAGAAAGCAGCGGAGACAAGCAGAGAAATTTCTCTCCAGAAGTGGGCAGAGTTGGGACATTTAAAGAGTAAGTAGAACAAATGCTATTAACCTTTTTTGTAAAATGAGTAGTTCAAAGAAATGTCAACCTGCAATTCAGTTAATGATGACTTTCAAGGACACCTGAGCGTGATCTTAAAATGTAATTTGACTTTTTTTCAGAAAATAAAAATGTGCAAGAGTCAAATGGCTTATCTTTACAAATGGTTCAGTGTGTATCATCTGGCTTTACCCTGCAGTTATGTGCATTGTTCACTGTGTGGCGCACTTTTCATTCAAGACAGGGCTATGAAAGAGGAAAAGTACAGCTCACTTCCTAGAGGAAAGCATCGAAGCATTTCCTAGAAGTCTCAGTACATGTGTCATTTAGGGCGGCTTTTTATAGACAAGATTTTTAGGATAACATCAACAGCCTTTTGTTCATTAACCTAGTAAGTTATCAGCTACTTTCAAATTTTTGTCTGACTACTTGCTGTAACTTTATTCAGTAAAATAAATTAAAAAATATTTAGAATACAGTAGTTGGATCAATTGACCAATCTATTTGTAGTAAATACTCATGTGTAAACGAGAATCCAGGGTAAATAAAGACTGTACATACTGTATACCTCTGAGTACAGAGGAACTTACCTGCACCACAACCCTGTATGTGAAGTATATGGTCAGTTTGTCATCTAGCTCTTACTTGTACAAAGTGGCTGTACTGTACATTAAAGTTTGCTCATATTTGTTTAGCTTGTAATCTTTGTTTGGTTGTATATATGGGTATATTTTTCCTGTGTAAATTTATTTTCTGTGTTGATGAGGCGGATGCAACCAAGTACATTTACTACAACAAGTACACTTCTGAAGTGCATATTTTTTGAGTTACATACACTTTCTTGAGTATTTTCCATTTCATGCCAATTTGTACTCCTTATCCACCATTAGGGGGAAATACTGCCATTTATACATCCATGTAGCAATAACTTTTATCCAATAATACAATATTTGACACTTATATTCCTTTTTATGCATAATGAGCATGCTCTTTAATTTCTAATACATTTTGCTACTAATACTTCAACAGTTTTATGAAAGGAACATTGTCACTACAGGATTTTTACTTGTAACTGAGTATGTTCACAGTGTGATATTGCTACTTTTGCTGAGGTGAAGCATCTTAGACTTCTTCTACTACAGCTGAAATTTGCCAAACACACTGTAATACTGACCACACCTACCTCTAAAACTCAGAACAAGCATCCGTGTTGAGATTTAGTGTACTGAAGTATAAAGAGAGCTACTGAGAACTGGAGTAAAAGTCCTTGTACGTGTCAACACACTCAGCCAATGAAGTTGCTTCTGCCCTTTGAAAATCAATTATATAAATACCTTTTATACTGTGATATTTAAAACCTGTCAGACCATAGACCATACCCTCAACTCCTACTACATATAATGATAGTAATATGGTCAGCCTATGTCCAGTGGATTGAGTACCTGTCCTGTGTTGGTGTGGCCCACATGCAGTATATGCACAATATTATGTTTCTGTAAGGTGATAAGAAAATTTAACCACCGTAAATTGTCACATATCAGCGTGACATTCATCAGCGTGATTATAGGTGTGATTTTGAATTAGTCAGTAAGATTCATAACTTCCGACAACAGTGATGGAAACTTACTTAACACATTCACTCAAGCTTTTTCTCAACTATAACTGTGAGGTACTAAAACAGTACTTTCTCTGAGTATTTCCATTTACTGCTTCGTTATACTTTTACTTGACTTCATTTCAGATGGAGATGTCGTATTTTGTATCCCACTACAGCTACTGTAAAACCTGCCATCAGTCTATAAAATATGATATGTTGTCACAGATTAAACTTACCAACAGTATATAAAGTAGTTACAGTGAGCTTTGCCTCGACCAGTTTCGATGCAGGTGGAGCCCCAGGGTGTGTGTGTTTGTGTGTGTGTGTGTGTGTGTGTGTGGGGGGGGGGGGGGTTGACCCTTTGGGCCCTTGGACCTGTGCCCTTCAGGGCCCGATGAGTAAACCGGTCAATGGTCTCCTGAGCGCATGTGGACTGTGAACTTCTAACGTACATGACACAGTAACTAACTCTAATAATACACTGTGACACACAGAGAACATCTTTCACAATGAACACTTGTATTCTCTGAGCACACTTCGCTGATGATGCCTCAGAACTGTTTTTATCTGCCCTTCCACACTTTTCAACGCGGGACCTCTACGGGTTTCTGAGCCCCTTTTGCAGAATCCTTTCCTCCACCTGTGATTAAGATGGTTACGGGCCGACAACTTTAAGGTTGATCTCCCTCCAACAGCCAGAGCGGAGAGAGAGAGAGAGAGAGAGAGCCCGCAGCATGTAAACAACGCTGAACCATTCATACAATCATAGTAGAAGAAAATAAATAAATAAATAAAAGTGGGTGGCATGAGCATCACGCCCCTCTCTCCTCAAATCGGAAGTAGGGGAGCACCACGTGACCCCCGTTTGGACTTGACTGGCCCGCGAGAGGGCGGAACGTGTGACGTCAGCGGGGGGAAACGATACAAAACAGTCCGCGAGAGTAGCGACGCCTCAGAGGAATGACGAGAGGTGTGTGAGCGTCAGAGGTGACAGGAGCCTGACAGTCAGCGCCCAGGGATAAAAAAAAACACAACGAGAAGCCAGGCAGAGTGTTTACAGAGAGGGAGGGAAAACGAGGGAAAACAAGCAAAACAAGCAAAAACAAGCAAACAACAACAAAAGCCTGCAAGGACAGAAAAGTACCGGCCAGGTTACTGAGCTGGCACCACTCTGGGCTACTTTTTAATAAGTTTATTTCCTTCAGTAAACCACGTGGACAAAGTCACCAGGGTTCATGTGCGACATATACAGCCTGGACTCCCACTGCGTCTCTCCACAATGCAACATGAGTTGGGCGATGGAGCCTGCTAACTTCTACGAGAGCGCCAAGCTGGGCGGCCCGCAGCAGGGGGTCTGCAAGCCGGGCGGCAGGAGCGACGGAGCGGGCGAGGACGGCACCATGGTGGAGCTGAGCACCGCCCCCGCCATGTACGACGACGAGAGCGCCATCGACTTCAGCCAGTACATCGAGTCGATGACAGCCGTGCCCAACCTGGAGCTGTGCAACGACGAGCTGTTCCTCGACCTGTTCAACACCGTCAAGCAGGAGAAGGCGGACTTCTACAGCATGCAGGGCTCGGCCCTGGCCGGCGGCATGCAGCAGCTGCCGGCCGGCTACGCGGCGGAGAGGAAGGCGGACGCCGGGCCGGGGAAGGGGGCGTTCGGCGCGCCCATCAAGCAGGAGTCCGACTGGAGCGACAGCGACGTGTCCTCGTCCCTGCCCTCCCAGATCGAGACCTGCGCCCAGACGTCCGTCAGCCTCCCCACGGGGCAACCGACCCCGCCGACGACCCCGGAGCCGGTCTCCGCCGTGAGCTCGGCCAAGTCCTCGCCGCGGAAGATGGGCAGGGAGAAGGGGAAGAAGGCGGTGGACAGGTTCAGCGTGGAGTACCGACAGAGGCGAGAGAGGAATAACATTGCAGTGAGGAAAAGCAGGGATAAAGCCAAGAGGCGCAACATGGAGATGCAGCAGAAGCTGATCGAACTGAGCTCCGAGAACGACAGACTTCACAAAACTATCGAGCAGCTAACCAGAGAGCTGACAGGCCTCAGAGATTTCTTCAAGCAGATACCCAACTCCTCCTTTGCGTCCCTCTCCTCGGGCGCAGAGGGCCGGTGACAGCTGAACTCTCCTCTTCTATGAACTGAGCATTTAGGAGACATACCTCAAGAGACTTCCTTTATTTTTGTTTGTTTTTTTTTTTTTTTTAAACCATCTGTACCAGATGTATTTTAAGCTTACCATAATGGCACTGGAAAATATATGATGTTGCTGCCATATTTTTTGTGGGATTTTTCTCTGTATTAAATTATTTTATCATTGCATTTATATATGATATGGTACATGTTTTATAATTCCAAACTTTGTATAAGAGCCAGAGCATGATCTTTTATATAGTTTGTATGAAACCTTGGAAACATTTTGTTTATGGAATCTCCAATAAAAAAAAAAAAAAATTGCCGAAAAGGTGCAGAAATGGCCTGGTCTGAGTAGTCTTTGCATAAAGCTGTAGTGTTTTCACAAGAAGTCACAAAGTGCAACGGGAAGTAAAGTTAAGTCAGGAAAAATGTTTATTGACACAGTGTCCTTAATCTTAAATACAGAGGTAGATGACTTGCTTGGAAAAGGGGTTTTTAGACCACTTAAACATGTGTTTACACTCAAAAGTTCTCTCCTGAAAGTCACGTCCAAGTTGGTGAACCACGTGGGCTGCTTTGACAGACTGCATGCCATTGGTCTACCCTTAGGCTGTCAACTCCTGGTCCACAAGATCACATATCATTAGCACAAACACCACCTTGTCTTCTTGCAGCCCCTTCACTTCAGTGCAGCCTCAAGCTGTCAGGGAGGCCTCCAATGGGGGAGGAGAGAGGGCTGAACTGGCTCAGCCCAAGGCCCAGTGTGCCTGCAGATCCTTGGAGCCAGCTGAAGGCCTGAGGATTGATATCATTTGCTACTTGCCCTGACAGCCTTTTAGAGCCAGATTTCTTCCAGGCCCATCCAGAGGGAAGGTTTCCTGGTGACAACTCGGACATAAACGGCAAGGGGGCCCACCTCTTTTCCCAAGACGCTGTCCACATCGTAACCTGGTAACTGAGACACGCGGCCCACAATCAAAAAGAAGAAAACAAAAAACAAGTAGTCACTGCTGGCACACTGAAACACACAAGTTCACACTTAATATATTAATTGTTTAGACCATTTCAGGCTAAAAAAATGTTGCTGTGGTTGCAAAAATATTTGGGTGCAGACAAATCCCTGACATGCACTCCTCATATTGGTCAGCATTAATTCTGTTGATGTAAGAATTTATTCATCACCCATGAGTTTCCCTGGGACACACCAATAATGCCTACTAAGTATATTTTTTCGGCATCTACCGATCATTTTTATTGATTAATCTGCAGATTATTTTTCAATTAATCATTTTTGCTTATGAAATGCTGGAAAATTAAGAAGAAAGAAAAGGCCCCGTGATAATTTCCTGCAGCTGTCTTGTTTTTGTCGGACCAACAGTACAAAACATAAAGACATTCACTTTACTGCTTTGTGAGAGGAAGAAAAGCATCAGATCCTCATATTTGAAAGGTTAGAAACAGAAAATCTCAACATTTTAAACAAAATCATGCTCCACAACTTGTAAAGTAAATCATGACATTTCCAGTGGTAAAATTGTGCAACTAAAAAAAAAACAAATAAAAAAACAAACCAAGAAAACCCCAACAAACCAAAAAACACTGAATAAAGGAAGATTACGACTGTATTTCGGCTGCAAATTACTTCCTTCAACTGCATCAATGACCAGCATAACTTTGATTATTTGTTCAGTAAGAAACAGAGCTTAATCAACCTGACATGAACAGATGACTGTGCTTTCAAGACGTATTGACAGGAGATCAATGCACCGTGCAGTTCAGCCCAGTGTTATGTAACGGTTCGTAAAAGCAAACCTACCTCACCACCCTCCAGTGCTGTGTTCAGAATGAACATGATCGTCTGTTTCTGCAGCTGTCGGGGAGATCAGAGAGTGTGGGGCCATTAATGTCTTCTTAATTATTGCCTGACCATTGTAAATAAAGAATAAACGCTGAACCAAACATGCTGTGCTCTCTGGGGAGTAATAGATTGATAGAGGGAGTGAAAATATCAGATGACTGATAAGAAGAACACTGACACTTATCAGCTTGGCTCAGTTGGTTTTCGTGTTACAAAAGTCACACAGGGCTCTATAATAAAAAATGCTAATGTGCAGATGCACACACAGTGAAGGATTTTATTTCTTCAATCTTTAAATGTACAGATTTGAATTTTATCTTTAAAAGTCAATACAAAGTCTACAGAGCCACCACAGAAGAGCAAACAGGGTGCATGAGAGGATTCAGTGTTTGGCTCAAGGACACTTCAACAGGTTTCAACACGGTTTGAACTGAGCTCTCTGACTACGGCACCACCCTCCTTTCTTGCTGCTCTTTGTACTTTCATATTATTTATATAAAAAAAAAATAGTCATGCTATTTCCCTTTGTTACTGCTTAAAGCAGTTCAACAAAATAGGAAAAATGCTTACTCGCGTTCTTGCTGAGAGTTAGATGAGATGTTCAATAAGTACATAGCCTGAGCGTAGGAGAGGTTAGCATATATTTTAGATTAGCATAAACATTGGAAACACGGGGAAACAGCCTGCCAGAGTCTGTCCGGTAACAGAATCCACCTACCAACACACGAACCCCGTACATTCTAGTGGTTTAGTCCATATAAAAACCAAAATGTAAATATAGTCTGAAACAGGGTTTTTTTCAGACTATTTCATGGTTGGGAACAGTTGTTACGAAACCTGCAAAGACTGGAAGTCAATGGTCCCAGCTAAGAAGTAGTCCAGCACACAGCAACCTGTAAGTGGCTTTTACACTTGGGTTTTGTGCAGTTTAAATAAACTAGATATTAGTTAATCAGAGGGCATTAGAGGTGCTTGTGGATTGTTTTTTCTTTACCTTTTTCTTTAACTGTTTCCCTGCGTTTCCAATCTTTATACTACACTAAGCTAACCACCTCCTGGTTGTAGCTTCGTATTTAGCATTCAGACATGAGAGTGGTATCAATCTTCTCAACTCACTCTCAGGAAAAAAATTAAACAAAAAATCCACACGTATTTTCCAAAATACTGAAAATTCCTTTGAATACGTGTCAACTACACAATGTAAAATACTTCATTAGCCCTGAAACATTTTGATTTTTGAATCTTGAATCACAACAAAGATTTAAGACATTGGGATGCACACTGAAAAGCCCAAACCAGTGTTCTGACCTTAACCTTTAAAGTGCAATCACTTAATGAAGGAGCACTCAAATACACTTCCAGTTGAATATTTGTGTCTGGCCTGTCCACCACTGACTTACAGGAGGCACAGCGGAGGTTTTTACTGTGAAAAGACCACAAAAATATTTTGAGTTTTGATCTGCCCACGATGATTACCATGCCATGATGTTTAACATTAAGCTCTTCTGATTGACATTGAGAACTTACAGCCTCTCAGCAAACATCTCTAGTTTGTCACTCCCACAGGAACTGCAGGCAGGCCATAAATAAGCTGTGTTCTCATCCACACCAACTATCACCCCTGCAGACAGAAATAAAGCTGTTAAAATCAACATTAAATTACAAAATCACCTTTGGGAAACATCCATACAAACTGTAGTTTACCACATGACTTTTGTTTACTCTGTAGTGATGACCTGTTTATTTTTACTATGAACTAACTGGAAGCAGAAATGATAAATGATCTATGCATAGGTTTCTAAGTATGTGTATGTTTCTGACAGGGTGTAAGAGATAAACACAACCCTCTCACTTTTATCTGAGATTGAACTGATAAATACAGCAGAGATGTTACTTGCTGCCTAAAAACCATCTCACTTGACAACCAGAGCTGCTGTCCCACAAACACAAATATGGGACCTATAGTAAGATACTGAATTTAAGACTGATAAGTGGTTCTCATACTTTCCGGTCTGAGGCTTTTTCCACTGGTAATTTCTAGAAGACACTATTTGCACATGAGTGCAAAAGATAATTGTTTTATTTTTTCAGCCACCTGACCAAACATGTATGGCCAGAGGGGCCAGAACCACGAGGGTTCATAGTTTGATCTTTGCCCTCAACTGCGACTTGAAGTCGACAGATGCAGATTATTATCTGATTTAGGCCGCTCTTTGCTGCAGCACATTTACATAGGTAGTTCAAAAGCTTCAAAGAATTAAAAAAAAAAAAAAAATCAATACTTCACAGCTGTTTCACTGTTGCCTGAAGAGACAGAGATAAAATCAGCAAAGAAATTCATCAATATTTGAATTAAAACTGCAAAAAAACAATTTTGTTCAACAAAAAGGTGTGGTAAATTACTCTTGATATTAGCAAACATTAAAACACTTAAAAATCGAAAGACAAAACACTGCCTGTAAGCTCAAGAGACTTAGGGAAAACACTGCCATGGGCCTCCACACTAGCTTATTTTCCCATTATGCTGCCCTCAACTGAAATTTAAAGGGAGCAGGCATGTTAATCGCACTGAAAAAAGACATGGGAATTGATGTGAATCCAACAATATTTCATGTGTTTTTATTTCTTCAGTTCCCAAACAATGCCAGCCTGAGGACAGTGAATAAGAAACAGAAGAAAGCAATGCCTTAAAGCCACATCAAGGCCCCTTGCTGAGCTGCAAACTCGTATATGAAATAGAAAAAAAAAAAAAGAAAAGAAAGAAAGAACAAAAAACAAGTGGTTTTCTTCTCCTGAGAAAAGAGCACATTGGGCATGTTCTGCAGGAATCACTTCAGATGAGACTACTTGCAGGGAAACCAAGGAACTCAGCGAAAGGGGGAAACTGACCTGTGAGGGTACAGAGGGAGTTGGGCGTGGTCTCCAGACTTAGGGGATCCAGTCTCACAGGTCGGGGCAGGGTCATCACCTGGGGCTCGGCCAATGACTGAGAGAGTAACTCTGGCCTGGTTGCGCACTGGAGACTGTATTCAGGCTCAACACAACACACCTCAACAACTGACTGCTCCACACACAGGAGGACACCTAGATGTTGAAATTGAAACAAAATTACAAATGAAATGTGAATAAAACAATCTAGTGACTGTCCTTGTCCTCAATCCAGCAAACAAGAGAGGGTGCAGTGTTAGAAGGAGTACACAGATCCTTAAATCAAGCAGAAGTAGTGGTGGAAAGTAAGAGATTGCATTAACTCAAGTACAGTTTTGAAGTATTTGTACTTTGCTTGATGATTTCTATTTTCTGCTTCTTTATACTTCTAATCCACATTTAACAGCTCTAGTTACTCTGCAGACTCATCAACAAATGAATTATGATGTATTATTATAGATTAAAGCAGTATATAAAGTAAATAAAGTTTGATATTTAATTGTTGGATATTTGATCCTATGTGTAGTTAAAAACAAAAAAAGCCTACATTGAAAATACGTACCCCTAAGTGCAACCTCAATGCAACCAAATTGATATATGATATATGATATATGATTTTCAATTCAGAATAACCTGTGAACGCCACGGATTCCTAAGTTTTGACCACGTTTGTGTTTAGTGAGACATGGCTACACATGGGAAGGAACTGCCTGAGAGGGTAAGAAACTAGAATTACTGCCTTGCAGCTGTTTGTCTCTGCCAACAAGTGCAGCCGCAGTTCGCATCCATGTCTGTCACGGATGTTGCTGCGGAGAAACAACAAAATTCTAAAACATGGATGCTTCACACACATCTTCAACCCAGCAGTATAGAAGATCAATATAGTCACCACAGTTTCAAGTTGGGAACCTGAGACTAGTGTCACTGATTCAATATCTGACTAAATGTGAAATACGGTCACGATTGCCCCTTCTTGAGTCATATGGTTGAATAATGGCCTGAAAAGTTTTTCTTCTGCAGAACACTATGATGTTCTGGTCAAATTGACTTATGACCTTTTGTATATTAAATGTCATAACTTCATCATTTTATCATACAAGACATTTGTGCGAGTCCAAGTAAATATTTGAGCTGAATTTGAAGAAATTCCCTCAAGGCGTTCGTGGGGACACAAGCATGGGATGGATGGACTGCACACAAAAACAAAATGCCTCCTGCCAGATCGTGATACTTCAAAAAGATGGGAAAGGGTACAGCTGCTTTAGAAGGCTACTGAACACGAGCTGAAACACAGTTGCAGCAGTGGTTAGGAAGTACAAGAAGAGTCATACTACCACTAACAGAAGGTACATCAACCAGCCATCCAGCTTGAAAACCCAGATGCTGAATGAGAGGACAACGCCCTTTCTCAGGAAGCTTGGCTCGAGAGGAGTTTTCAGATGTCACGATAATATCAATCACACGAAAGAAGAAAAAAGCGAAAACTATGACCTGGCCAAGTGTGTCCCCTGACTTGAATCAAGCAGAATGACTCTGGAGAATTTGAAAGCAGGAGCTAGAGCTCTACAACAACTCAAGCAAAGAGCAGCTGAAGAATCATCTGTGAAGAAAAGCAGAACATCTCTCCACAGATTTGACTGTTATCATCAACACGCAGGAGGATCAAATCAGTCATCAAAAATAAAGGAGGCCTTCCAAGTAGTTTAAGAATAAATGAATAAAAAAATAAAAGAATGGATTCTCACTAATTAAGGCTGTATTGACTTCTGTTGCTGTTATGGTATATATATATACTCAAATGCATCATTCTGCATCATTTGTACTTTTACTTTTGGTACTTTAAGTATATTTTGTAGCTATTACTTTTGTACTTTTATTTTAGTATATTTTTGAATAGATGCCTGTAACTCTTAGTAGGAGTATTTCTACACTATTGTATTGTTTTACTTAAGGAAAAGATCAGATTACTTCCTCTACCACTGAGTAGAAGTACCAGTTCAACAGTGTAAAAATAATACACATTAAAATCCTTTATACAAAATCCTACCAAGCAACTCAATCGATCTAACACTGCCTCAAGCACAGATGAGTAGCAGGCTGCAGGGGTCTTAAATACTTTATATAATGTTCAGGAGTTTAATCCAGTGGTCCCCAACCCTTTCCAAATATATATGATAGATCGCGATGATTAATGTGGTAAGACAGTAGAAAACAACAAAAGGTCCAGTACATAAATTTGTATTCAATTTTTGGAGTTTTCTCTAAGATTTGAGGTTTTCTTATACATCAAATCCAAGAACAAATGTTATTTCATCTCTTTGGGCCTTGAATAGTCATTTAAATGAAACCATGTGAGAGGTTTAGAAAAGAAATGTCTCCTTTGTGGAAGTGTTAATAACTCAGAGACATCAGAGAACTGACAAAAGGCCCTGGCCAGCCAACTTCTTGACTTTTTTTTTTCGCAAAGGACCACAAAAAGGCTGTGAACCACTGGTTTCATCTTTATTGTATAAGCTAATGATGAGTTTTGTATGTAAGCTGTTTAACAAAAAAGTAACCAGTAGTGGAAAGTAAACAAGTTTATTTCCCAAGATACTGTACTTAAGAACAATTTTATTTCTATTTTAAGTTCCAGATGTTGAAGACAACCCTCTATTTGGCAGCCTTTTTTGCTCTGCTGTGTTTTTCCCCAGCAGGTAGATGAACCATCTCTGTTGTCTCTTTTGTTTGCTGCAACATACAACACACTAAACATCATACTTACACTCCTCTAAACACACTACTGACTTCTGCCCCATTTACACAATTAATAATTATATTTAACCATTTGGGGTATTTTAGTTCAATAAATTACTCGTATCATATTTCTGATTACTTCCTCTATTACTGTGTGTGTGACCTTTCCTTTTGTTGCCAGCCTTGAGCCTGGTGTTAACACACAAAAGAGACCTTTCCCCCATACACTTCTCACACTGTTTCATTCAAATAACTGTTTAAACCATGGCATATTTCACAATAGAACCAGAGTTAGAGAAAGGCTTTAAAAAAATGAACAAAAACTAGTGTAGCAGAGCCACGTTTAACTGAGGCATCAGTATTAAATAGGTACTGCACACTTACATGTTACTTGAGCATTAAAATAAATTATATGACTATAATATGATGAAACACATCAGTGCTGGTCTTGAATTTTATAAAAACCAGCAGTTAATGGGTTGAAAATAGCTTAACAAACCATCTACTGTTTCAAATCATCCTGAACCTTGCATGGCCAATTCTGACCATGTCAGCATTGGCTGACATATTGAAATTTATATTAAAAACAGAATTTTAACACCTAATCATTGGTGGGCAGCCCACTCACCCCAGCAAGTAAGTGGGAGACTGTGAAATGGCACTCGTTTTCAAATATCTACTGATTCAAGACTCATGATTCACCGGCGTTTACAGACATGAGTACTTCCTCTACCACTACAAATAAGTGGTAAGAAGAGCGGTCGGTTGCATGTAATAATACAGTATTAAGTAGAACATTCTCCCTTTGAAATCTAGTGGTATAAGTATAAAGCAGCAGAAAATGGAAATGCTCAAGTATATTAAAGGTGGTGCAGAGTTATACTTGAGTAAATGTAATTATTTACTTTCCACAACTGATAGGGTGACTGCTGCACACTGTCCTATAAAACAGAGCAATTTATGAGACGGCGGTTGAATGGCATGTCGGGTCACAATAAATCATGTAATGATATATCTACCTTCTTCTTTGATGGCATCTCTGAATGACATGAGACAAGGTATGGGGGAATGTAGTGCTTCGAGGACAGAGAAAGTGAGCACACAGGATGTGCTCACGCACAGGGCCACTGTTTTTCTGCATGGTCTCTTGGGCAGCTCCTCCTGAAGACTGAGATCTGTCAGCACCAACCAAACCTCACCCTGGCCTAAATCACTGCTCTGAAGTCAAAACCGAAAGGCACAAGACAGACAAAAAAGAGCACAGATTTAGAATTACTTAGAAAACCCAGAATGACCTAGAAAGAGACAATTTAAAAGGAAACATTACATAGCATAACAAAAATAAGATGGAAAGTTTCATTTCTTCTTTGCAGAGATTATTCATTCAACAAGCTTGCACACAATGCTGGTTTACTAGAGCAACAACTTTAAAAAGTGTATCTGTGTTACAGTGGTGTGAGCATGTGGCAAAGTCCACCAATTTGTTCTGAGCTGCTATCTCATCTTCGTCAAAGCTTAAAGGTCGAACCAATCAATGGTAAAGTACGCCCAGGCCTGACAGATTGTCACAGCGATATAAACGCTGCTCCCAACGTCAGAGCTGAAATTTTATCAGTTTGTTGGTTCCAATGATCTCAAAAGGATACTTGAGGAGCTCCAGGAGACACAATGTTTGTTCTACTCATTTAGCAAATGTAAAATTAAATCAAGTTAATTTTGGCTTCTATTTTTTTAGCAAAGGAAAAAAAAAGGGAAAGACAAAAAAATACCTGCATTCTCTTGTATATAACCGTGGCAACGAAACTGCAGCGACAGGTTTTCATGTCACTCTGAAGAAGGAAAAAAAAAGAAAAGCAAAGAAAAAAGAAAAACAGTTTACATTCAACCTAACAGAGATAAGTTATTTCAATTTGCACCAAATTTTTTTATTTACTGTATCTGTGTGCATGCTGGTTACCTGCAGTATGTCTCGTAAGGTTCGAATTGTGGGGGGAAGGTACAGCATAGACACAGTCTGCCCCTCAGTGGGTTCGACAGAGCTCTCCTGACCTGAGAGCAGGTAGCAGAAACTCGGAGCTGGACATGCAGGTCTGCTCACCTATTAACAAAGGACACTTGTAAATATTCTCCATGTGGAAGAAAATATACTGGTTCTTAAATCTGTATGAAACTGCCTTGTCAATGAGCAATTATTCTCAAAATGAGCATTCATTTCTCCTCAGTTCTTCACAAACACGCTTTTCTAAAGGGGCTCTAAGAGCTTAACGCATTGCATCTAGAGAAAACGTGCAAACATAGTTTCTACATATGTGTTGACCGTACTTGCACAGCATGTTTCATCAATGTGTTGTCAGACTTGAGAATTCCTCAGTTTCCTCAAGTTTTATTTCTTTGCAATATTTCTTTTTTCTAAACGCTATGCATATGTTGATGTAATTAAGAGGATGTTTTCTTCATTAAACTTTTTATTTGCACATGTTTTCTTGAACTGCACTGAGTTCTTAGGGCCAGTGTACTTTTCAGTCCTCTAAAAAAACAAAAAACAAAAACAGGTTTGGCAATCTGTGGATCTTTGCAGCATTTTTCCCAAATGCTGCAAAGTGTTGTATATTGTGTTCTGTCTTTTTGCAGATGTTTTGTGAGTTGCAGTGCGCCAGCTCACTTTTTAGCCCTTTACAACAGTTTGACACTTCACCCATGATTTTTGAATATGAGCAGCAATGGAACATTTTTGTTTTACTGGCGGCAAGGGGACGCAATGTTAGCCTGGTTCCAGACATCTAAATCACCACCCACATCTCAGATTTCCTCAGCGATTTATGGAGGTCTCTTGTCTCGTACACCCTGACAAACCTTTTCCCCTGATAGACAAACAATCGGCCAATCACGGGTTTGTAGGCGGATAAAGAATGAGGTTATCATTTTCCTAATAAACTAACTTGCTACATAAACCTTGGATGAGATCGAAGCTGTTGGACAGGTTTTTTTTTAGAGATATAACAATAACAATACAACAACTGTAAAACTCTTCAAAGTCTAATCATTTAGAAAAACAGATAACTCTTCCCAGCAACCACTAGCACAGGTCTACCTTGTGTAGTGTTAGTAAAACAAAGTTAATCACCCCTGCTGAGCTAGGAATTAGCTAACCTGGGCACAATGTCAATGAACCAATGATGTGAAAGAAAATGGCCTATCGGTCTGATCAATGAGGATGCTTATTTAAATGAATATAGCAACTTCTCTGTTAGAGCATGGATGATTATGTGGTTAACTGATAAATCAAGAGTCACAAAAAAATAATGTGCAATTTCGGCAATTTATCAATAATTTAAGTATCTATTTTGGCCAACATGCCAAACATTATCTAGCTCCAACTTTTAAATTGTAGAGATGTAAATTTACTATGTTAATTTGATATCTTCCTCTTGAGATTAAAAAAAAAAAAGAAAAGACTGCTAAATGACAATGAAAACCATCATTAGAGTCGTGTTGGTCTCACTTGGGGAAGATGCAGGATTTCTGACGTGCTTGATGTGTTTCCATGATCTTTGTGAGGCATCACTGGGGGCCACAGGCTGTCGATCAAGCTGAAAAGCCTGATACGCCTGAGAGTGAGACAAAAGAGTAAGTAGGGAGGCACCAAAAACGGGGGAATAAGGAGAAACTGGTGACTAAGGGTTTTCTGTGAGGAGATTGACACCTTTCATATCTAGTTTCACTTCTACTGAAACATTAACCTTAAGACAAAGCTTTAAAAAAAACCCAAAACAAATCAAAACAAAAAAAACCAAACAACTTACTGTAGAAATAACAGGGAGCATGCTTGGGCTAGCAAAGCAGAAAGACACTAAAAGTTTTCAAAAACATGTTTTGAGATACTGAAGGGTTCACACCCAATGTAAATCAGGTAAACCACTTGCAAGGGATTTTAAGCGACCACATTTATAATACTTGATTCATAACATTGGCCTTCTCTCACCACGTCCTTAATCTCAGTGATGACAATATGATCACACTCATGCTTTCATGGTGTTTCACTGACGTCAAACTGATACTGGCAGGAAGGATTAAAAATTAAAAGGGAGAAAAGCATTAAGTGGCAAATCTGACAGGACATGTCAATATCTTGATTCTTTGTCTCTTTTCTAAGAAGTACCTGTTGAATTCTGGGTGGCTGGTCAATGTTACTTATTCATCTATGTGGGCGCTGGCATATCAGCCAGTGGTTAACAACCTGTTAGTCAGCCTTTTAATCACAAGGTTTCTTTGTATGGAACTGGTTCTGCAGCCCATTCAAGTCCAGTGAGGCCTGCTCAAGGATGAGTAACGACAAACTAAAAGGAGTCATTCAACACACTTTGATTTTGATACCTAGTCTATATGCTTGTTTAGCAAACATTTAAGCACATTTGTTCTACTGTTTTAAAAAGCAGAGGTGTGGTTTGTGCTGGTTAGTTATCTCCAAGTCTCTCCATCCTAACAGGTACAACCTTTATCCTCTATTTAGTTTGTACACATCTGAGAATAGGCTACTTCCTTTAAAAATCACTCCTTCCCATAATGGTAATATTGACAGGGCACACAACTCACACAGGTTACAGAGTGACTTCTAGTCATTTGTTTAGAAACAAAGATAATCAGTGAACAGTTGCACATGACGAGAGGAAGTAGGAACTGTAGTAGTTGTACAGGTGGAACCAGAGAGTTTTTAACATTTTAAGTTTATGGGTGGCTGGATGGCTTAGCTTAGCATTAAACCTGGAAACGGGGGGAAACTGCTAGCCTTGCTCTGTTTAAAGGAAACAAAATTCACCTACCAGCACCACTTCAGATCACTAATCATTGTGTGTGTTACCATTTCCTGGCTGGGTGCACTGACTATGTCAAGTCTTGTCGCCTTGATGTCAGTTAGTGAGTTTCAGCAGGTGATCAGTTTTACCAACTTGAGAGGTTGCGCTGATCATGGTATGTTGCCTCAGGTACAGGTGAGGCAATTAAATGCTACCCAGGAGGTTTGAGTTAATGAGCTTATCAAGCACCAAAATACTTCCCAGCACTTTTTTTTTTTTATCTTTCACTGTGACATTTGCAGGATAAACAAAATAAAAACAGCGTTGAAAAACGTTAAAAAAGTTAATCTACCAGTGTCTTGTTGGATTACTATCTGCATTTTACGACGGACATAACTAGGCAGTGGCGCCCATTCAAATGAATGAGGGAGAGTTTTTAGTGCTGCGCTTAAGTTGATCTGAATGTGGCCTTTAATGATTCAAGTGGCATGAAAACGTTTGGGCACCCCTGTTCAAAATTTTTGTCACTTTGAGTAGAAGATGAACTGATCTCCAAAAGGCATTAAGTTGGAGAAAAAACATTCTTTTTAACATTCAAGCAAGATTAGTCTATTATTTGTTTTCTACAAAGTTAGAGTAAAAAATAAATAAATAAATAAAGGAAAGGAACATCATACAAAATTCCACACACTCTTCCTCTGGACAGTCACATTTACAGAGACCCCTAATAGACACCAATATCTAAATAAATCAAACTAGGCTAACTGTCTGCTGGCTGTAGCTTCGTATTTAACAGACATGAGGGTAGTATAATTCTTTTCATCTAACTCTCGACAAGAAAGCAAATGAGAAAAAATTCCAAAAATGTCATACTATTCCTTAAAGGTATGGATTATCAAGATATGCTTAGAAGTCTAGTAGTCCAGGAGTTTTTCTAAGAAACTGGGTAAAAAAGAAAAAAGAAAAAAATGAATGCCCGTTTTATCCCAACCGGCACCGCGTGTTTTTCCACTTGAGCTAATAAGACGGCCCATGTGTGAGCCCTGAAGATAGCCCATCCATCACAGTCTGACCGCAGACAACCTCCAGAGACATTATAGGCTGTGGTAGCATTGAAAATACAGAGGATGTAAACATACCCCGAGCCTGTCTCTAAATGTTCCCATGTCAGTTCTTCTAACTGCTTCTAATCTGGGATCCTGACTATGGAAACTCACAAGGGACACAGAGCATGCACCTCGGTATCACTTTACATGTAAACACAGTGGTACTGCTAGTAGAACAGCATAATAAGCTGCAAACATTAGATTCTTATTGTATAGTAAATATGGGTGTCAATGTGTACGAGGGAGCATTTAAGGCTTGTAATAATGTAGATTCACACATAAAGCACAAAAAGGTAATGTCCACACATGTGTGATGGTTTAACTTGAGGCTCAGGGCTTCCACAGACCCCGTGGCTTCTTTATCAGCATGTCATATAAGGACCTGTCTATCACATGTATTTACCCAGGGCTGTTGTCCTAGATGGCAAAAAGAGCGAAGATAAGATAACCTCACATATAGCAGAAATCCACATCACAACTTGGTATTGGTCACAGGTTGAAGTTTACCCATGGCTGTGAACTGAAATTCAGGTGAAAAGCTATCCTCATCTAGCATGGAGGGATGAGTAGAGGGGAGCGTGTGTGGGTTCTCACCTTTCTCGAGTGACCCGCTGCACCACTTTAATCCCTCTGAGCACACAGGTCTTCCCCTGCCACTTCTGGCAGTACTGAAAGAGATCGTCCTTGCAGGGCAGGAGGTGTAGCTGGACCACACTGAACATGCCGTAACTGTCCTGGACAAGAACACACAGCCTGGGGAAACACAAAAAAAGCAAAACACCATGTGCATCGACAAAATTAGACCGATGCCACTGATATAAATGTTCATTTATCATGTGGAGTAAACATAAGTTTCTGATTACATTCAGAGTTCTCATAAAACCTTTGAAAAGTGATATTATTAATATATAATCCTGCATCATTTGCTAGCTAGTTGTCCCTTCCTTCACAGGCTTTCCTGGTATACTCCTGCACTTTTTAACACGTTACCGTCACCTAATATCAGTCAGCAGAATTGTGTGAAACAAACGGAATGATGTGTACTTCATCACTTGTGTCCTTGCTCAGGTTCATAACACAAACAAAACTTTAACGCACATGTAAAAACATTGCTCCTCAGTGCCACTAGTGGTAAAAAAAAGCCTTGTGGTTTTTAGTACTAACCAATTTTTGTAGATTTGTCCCCCTTAACTTTTAAGACAACATGAAAGAGAAGTTCAGAATAATGGAAAGTTTAAACATCTAAGTTTCATGGAAACTGAGCAAACTTACTAGTTGTGCAGTGCGTACATTTCTTTTTTTACTCTGTATGCTGCCTACGTCCGGGCTGCACCTGTACCCTACTGAGGCTGGATGTAACACAATCCAATCTCCAATCAATCATTATTACTTAATAAATGGTTAAGTACTTGTGTTGAAAATGCTATTGTAAAAAGATTTTCACTCAGCTGTATTAGTTAATTAAAAAAAAAAAATAATAATAATAATAATTAAAATTGAGATTGATATATATATATATATATATATATATATATATATATATATATATATATATCAGATAATCTGATCTTTTTAAGAAAAAGCAAACAAAAAAAATGAGTCATTTATTGATTTAAGCATTTACAGGAATGAAGCAGCACTGCTCTCAGGGACACACAGGCTAGGCTTAGACGTGACATTTGGAAGTCTTAATACTAGTGGCTGGTTCAACAGGCTACTGCTGACGGAGAAGACCTTTGGCCCACAAAGTTGTCAGGCAGTGAAATGCAGTGTATTCCTTCACCCTGCGGCTCCCAGTGAGTGCCTAGTCTGAACTGCTGTAATTCAATTCAGTTAGGTTTTACTTTATTTATACAGCGCCAAATCATAGCAGAAGTTATCTCAGGGCACTTTTCATACAGAGAAGGACTGGACCGCATTCTGTATAACAATATTTACAGAGAACCTATATAGACTCCAGTATCTTAGTCAGTCAAGCCCAGACACAGCCCTGTACAAGCCCTGAGAGTAAACAGTGGAGTTCATATCCCCTGATTTGACAAGCAACGTCCAGGAAGGAGGAGGAAAAAAAAAAAACAGGGAGGAGGGAGGAGGACTGTCAGCATGCCCATCATGCATGTACATGCATGCGCATATTGCAGACATTGGGAATGTTTTAAGGCCGTTTTCAACCACCTGATAGGGTCTATAAATGTCCTCTGTTGGTAAACATGGGGTCTGTCTGTGTTTGTTTTGAGAGACCTGGAAATAGATATCTAAATAACATTCCTGAAATGACTTCGGGTGGCGTAGGCCAACGTTTTAACCAAGATTATTCCCAGTTGTTTGCTTAATTCAAAATCCAAAATCAGACCTATGCAACTTTTTTAAAACAATGAGTGATTAACATGCTAAAAAAAAAAGAACAAAAAGTGTTTTCTCCATGTTAGATTATGGACCTGTAAACACGGACGGACCCCAGCCCTGATGGTTTCTAATCACAGCAAAGACCAATCACTTCTTGACATGTCGGACACACAACACTGACAATAGTAACTGACTGGCTACAACAAACAATTATTTCCACGACTAACTGACTTCTGATATTGTTTAGTCTAGAAAAGATATGCTATGCTATGCTAGTGGCTTGATAAATTACTTATAATCTAATCGTTTAAGCACTAGTAAATGAGGGGTTCTTTACTAATATAAAAACTTAAATCAGTACAGTAGGTTACCACTTTTAATGCATCTTTTCATACTGTACAATATATAGCCCAGGGGAAATGGCTACACTTAAACTTTACAGGCAGTCAATAATCTAGATATTTCTTTTGCCAGCCAATCCAACGAAAAGCACACAACCAGCAGTGCCTTTGGCCGCCATTCAATATTTTACAACTTCATCAAGCACAGTTCTTCCTCATAAAAAATGTTAATCTTTAATGGTATATATAATTCTGGATCCTCATATGAGAAAGATTGCATAAACTCAAAAAGACTTGGGGTTATAAAAAAAAAAAAGATACTAGTCAAAATCAATAAATCACCATTTGACTTTACCAAATATAAATAAATATAGCTGCTAAACTTTTATTTTGTGAGGACATAAACTGGCGGTCATAGATTTTTTTCATTTTCCATTTTTCCAGTTGTTACTAAAATCTACATCGTGTAGTGTCACGGTGCTTCTGAAATTAAAGCATCGCACAAATCAATAAGATCAATCAAGTTTTTAAAACGAATCAATTTTTTGACTCATGCAACAGCCAAACCTACTCACGATGTCCTAATGAAACACTGTTTGGAAAGTTTGTCCCAACACTGTTGCAGGAGTTCACACAAATGTGTTAAACCTGCAGCTTAGTTTGCTTTCACCTTCTGTCCAGTTCATTCCAAACCAGCTCCAGAGATTTAAGTCTTGAGATTGTGCTGATCTTCTATCATGTGAAGTCACCATATAGCTCTGTTCTTCTAATGTTTTGGGTCCTTATCTTACCTTAGAATGAACCACTGAACAACGAGTTAGCAATGTATGGCACTAGTTCCTGTAGTACAGTATTGTCCAAATGATGCATCAGAGGGTGAAGTAAGTTTTCAAGGCTTCATTTACTTTTATTGCTGCAAGAAAATGGGAGGACGGTCTACGAAGGTCTATGAAATTAACATGTTTTTAATTAAATGGTTTTATGTCTCAGGAAGTGCTATCTAAATTTTGTTATATTGTTGTCTGACCCTCAATATCATGACAATAAAAATGTATTTTCAGAAGTGTGCAAAGGAACATTTAAACAAGCTGGATGCATTCTGGAAACAAGTCCTGTGGACTGATGAAGTTAAAACAGTAATTTTTGGTAACTATAAGCAAAGGTATGTTTGGAGAAAAAAGGGTGCAGAATTTCATGAAAAGAACAGCTCTCCAACTGTTGAGGATGGGTGCAGATTGATCTTGCTTTGGGCTTGTGTTACAGTCAGTAGTTAAGAAACATTTCACTGGTAGATGGAAAAATGGATTCAATTAAATATTATCAAATTCTGGGAGCAAACATCACACGCAAAAAAGCTGAAGATGAAGAGACGATGGCTTCTACAACAGTGGTAATGATTCTCGAGAGGCGCAAGCTGAACGTTTTGCCATGGAAATGACTGTCCCCGGCCCTCAACATCATTGAAAATCTGTGTACAGATGTGAAAACAGCAGAAAATGCAAAGCGGTCCAAGAGTCTCACAGAACTAGAAGCGTTTTGCAACCAGGGGGTGAAAATCCGCATAAAAAAAGAACTGAAAGACTCTTAGCTGCTGCAAAAAGTGTTTACAAGCTGTGATATTAGTCAAGGGGGGTGTTAGTAAGTAATTACCATGCAAGGTGCTCAAATTTTTTCTTCAGGCCCTTTTTAAAAATTATTTTGAAACTGAATAGGGTGGAAATGTGAAATGTGTCATCTTTAACTTTATGCCTTTTAGAAATCAGGTCATCTTCATTTAAGTATTCACCAGTTTCAGAAATTTTGACCAGGGTAATCAGCTTTTTCATGCCACTGTACTTTTGTACATTTTACTGTTTTTCACTGGACACTACTTAAATTTCAATAAAAAAATGGAAAATGTTCTGAAACATTTGACCGGTAGCATAAATGCACTTTCACTTTAGGCTAGCTGGCGTAGCTTTTAGTGTGAATGGCGAGTACACACTTGACAGGGTGATGAGACTTGTGGTGGCACAAGCTTTGACGACCACAGTTCCACTCTGTTTTTCCTTTTAGTCTTTCACAGCCCCACTTCCTCAAACTGCGACCCCTCACTCCCAAAATCCTCTGCCATTGGCTGGTTTTAGTCACAGGCCTTTTTTCAGGAATTTGTTATTGTGCGCGATCACAGAAAATTCTCAGTAACTCAGGTTTCCTTCCAGGAATTGCGATCCACTGAGTCTGTGCAAACACACACACATTCTCCTTCTCTCACACACACACATACACACAGTCACACTGTGTGCGCATGCAAGCCCATGCACATGAACATTACTTGGCAACACACTAAGTAAGCGACCCACACATTAAGAATACAGCAGAGAGGCCTCATTGGTGGGGGGGCCGACAGGCGGGATTCCTTCCTATGTGTTGTGCACCAATCAGTGTAGGCACAGTGATAAACACGGTTGTAACAGGATCCTTGCAGCACATTGTGTTCCTTCTCCACCAAGAAAAAAAAAACAACTAGCCTCTACTCACTTCCTGCAAACAGTTAATCTTCTTGTTTATTCTACTCCAAATTTACGGGAACTTAACATATTCTTCAGGCATAAATATCATACTGGCCTCACTCCCCTGTGTGTTAACACAACTGCTGAACAACAAAAGAATCAAATGAGCATGCTGACCAGGGAAGTGAGTCATAGAGGCTGGGGACACAACATGAGAGGTACAAACTGTCCTTGTCTTTATAAAGAATGAGGCCAGTGGGCTGCGAAATAAACTACACTGCTCTCAACACAGCAGGCATGCATCCTGGAAAAGTACTATCAGGAACACAATCCGTATACCAAATGTTGTTATTTCTGTGCAGCAAAACAGACCAAAACTTCTCATGAAAAGGCATATAAGTGACAGGAGTTTAGGCATTTATTTACTGTAACTCCTTGCCATAGTATGGAAAAAAAGATGGTAAAAAAAAAACCTGAACTCTGGACCTAGAAAAGAACAGCTAAATGATATAAATTATGGACTTTACAGAAAAAGTTCACATCTGTCACAATATGCAGCCAGGGTCACACAGATATTTTGAACTCAAGCCCTCGTGATCAACTCCTAACCTCTGCCCCACCTCCGTCCTCTCACTACCAAGCAAGCCTGATGAATCTGGTTGAGTTAGAGTGAAATGGAGGGAAGGGCGGTAGAGTTTCCGGTCAGAGAGTGGCCTTTGTTTACCAGCTGCAGAAGCAGCATGGCAGGAGAAGGTGTCATATTACAACCGCTGCTCCTTTAGTCAGTCAGCTTGTCAGCTGACCAGGGCTTTCCTCCTCCCTCCGCCACAGAGTGCCCCCTCAAGCCCCTCCACTCAGAGAAACCAATGCTCTTCTTTTATTACTCAGCAAAGGACAAAAACAACAAGCCTGGGGAGGCCAGGCAACTTGCAGGAGTTGCTTCAAACAGAACATTCACGGATTCTTTAACTATAACAAGACCACTCAAGTAAACCTCTAAATTGTTTCTATAAACAGGGGACACTTGTACTAGACACAATGTGAACTTGTGTTTTTTTTTTTTTGTTTTTGTTTTTTGTTTCAAGATAACATCGATAATTTGACACTAATCAATATTTTTATATCGAGGTGGTGAAGGTGTAACTCATAGTGTTAACCCCACAGATAATTATCAGCCAACTCTGCAGTTCACCTCAGACGTACAGAGCTATTCAACATCTTTTAGCTCACTGTTTTGGTTTTCCAGACCGAAAGATTACATGTTTGGTGCAGTCTCAATATTCTCGTTTTCAGGAGCAGCAGGTAGCTATTTTAAATACAAAGAAGCTCTGATAAACACTACCATAATGGAGCATTTAGTGGCTAAAAGATACATATTTCCCTTTAGGGGTTGACTGAGCCTAAAGCCCTCACATTCCAGAAGCTGGAACCAGTATTGTGTGGCATTTTTTCTTTAAAATGGTTCATCAATTATCAAAATAGTTAGGACTTAATTTTTCGAAGATTGGCTAATTAATTAATTGATTAATTAATTAATTAATTGCTTCACTTTTATGAATATTATGTACTTTCAATTCATAATAATAATACAAGGCCAAGGCTCCACCTTCTGATAAAGTAGCAAAACCTAAATCAAATCTGACCCCATTTCACACAACTGTGCATTTCTTGTAATGCTGAGGTTAACAGAAATGACATTTTACATCCATAATAAAATTTACTTGTGGTTTTCTTTAGAGCATTTGAGTAAAAAAAGAAAGAAAAAGAAAAAGAAAGAGAAAAACCTGCTCCACCCAGTGGAGTAAAAATGGGCAACAGTTCAACTCTGGCTTGCTGGTGCACGAGATTCTGAAAACATCATGCTGTCTTTCCTGAGAATTGGCCAGAATTGCTCAGAGGGGCTGGATTCAATTAGAAATATTTGTGTCCTTTGTCAAGCAATGCCATATGGCTGGAGACAGTGTGAGCACTTTGTGGGGCCTGCTGCTCTGTGAACAATAGCTCAACCCCTGAGACACATTCTGCCACCAAGGAGAAGCATGCATGGCCTGAGACCGAAGAAACCTGCATGCAATCTTAACAAAAAGAGTCATTTATATTGTGGGAGAGAAACATACAAAGCAGACAAAATGCGATTCCTTTTTTTCAACTCTCTTGGCATCAAGTACAAAACCAAAGGCCTCACGGGGTCACCAGTTAGCAGTTTTTCCAACTGTACCTGGTTCTCCCTTTGTCCAGAGGGGGAGGAGATGAGATGGACCTGGAAGGTACTCTGGGTTTGAGAATGGACACAGCAGAGCAGTCAGGCAGAGGGATGGAGAACACTCTCTGGACCACCACCTCCACGTCCTGGCCCACAGAGCCGGCCTGGCCCAGTCCCTCGATGGCTTCCAGGAGAGAAAGGCAGTGTCTTGTCATTATTGTCGAACCTCCAAAACTGAATGGATCATCGGGGACAGCTGTCTGGAGAGAGGACAGCAGGAAAATTAGATAACACTTTAAATAAACTATACGTGGAAGCTGAAACAATTCGTTAGCTACTAAGTCGATTGGCAGGGAAAAAAAATAAAAATCAATCAATCAATGACTTTTCTGTTAATCAATTAAAAATTTTAATTTAATTTTTTAGAAAAAATGTCAGAATGTTACTCGTTTCAGCTTCTCAAATGTGAATTATTTGCTGCGTTTTTAGTTTTCCTGATATTAAAGAGAATACTCAAACAATATTTATATAAACAATTTAAAAATGTTATAATGGGCTGTGGAAATAAGGGACAAGGACATTTTAAAGCCCAAATGGTTATTCTAGCAATTCAGGAAATAATCGACAGACTGAATGCTAATGAAAACTGTTGTTGCAGTTCCATAACAGTTCCACTGAAACCACGATAAACAGTCTGTTAAATTTGCATAACTGAGTTTTGCCTCAGCAATACCTAAACATCATAATAAAAGCTCATATTCTATACAACATACTGTAGCACTTAGTACTAATTGGTATCCAATGGTACCATGTTTCTCATAACTGTTTCTCTATGGCTGCCGATACACTTGGTTAATTTAGTTTTCATTTGTTCAAAGCAAACAGAGACTCAGATTTAGGGAATCAAACATACACGGAAATCAACCACTTCTGATATGGCTCAGCAGCAACTGAATGCACCTGTAACTGTCTGATGCGGGCTGGCTGATCCACGGAGACTGTTTATTATTCTTTGTGTAAGAAAACTGTGGAGTGAACCTGATAACCCCTGTGGCAAAACCTGCTGCTCACAGTCAAACCTGTGACTTAGTAACTAAAAATTTCTGAAGAAAAGTAGAGCAAGCCTCCCAGTGTGTGGTGATTAAATTTCGTTTTTATAGACATAAACAACCAAACCTGAGAAGCATCTTTTGGCCACAGGCCTAACTATCTTGCAAACAACATAGTGAAGCTGTCATGACAACACTTGCTGTGTTTTTACATACCAATTTATTGAACTGACATCATTTCTCTTTCTCACAGTAAGCAATTGTGCACTGAAAGTGACTTGACAGGGTTTAGGGAGCATTACGAGGATTTAAAATTTTTAGTTTGATGTCAAAAAGTGGCAGGTATATTTTGAAGTTAAATGCAAGGTATTCAATTCTAATGACATAAGGCTCACACACCTGTTTGGCATTGCTCTCTTCACTGGTCCTGCCCACATCCAGCAGTCCGAATATTTTACTCAATGAGTACGGCATGCACTTCTGCGCTGAGAACAGGCTTCTTGCAATGGACATCGATGCAGGTTGGGATTGGGAGTAGACTTTCTGGCTGAAGTGTGTGTTCAGAATAATATCACAGCTGAAACCCTCTATTGAAAGACTTTGCCTGAAAGAGATAAAGTTAACCACCTTTAAATCATGTAAATAGAGTATCAAATTAAGTATATCAGTTGGTTGAGTGCCTTTGTTGCATTCTACACATTGACTCTGCATGGTTTCATTGCACGGCACGAAAGAATCAAGCTTGGGCCTGTGAAATTCATCATGACGTTAAACATCTTTAACCTGTTGGGCAATGACACATGATCTGTGTTGAGATAATGTTGATAACACATGCAAAAACCCAGATTTTACATTAAGTGGAATAGTTTGTTGCAAAACATAAGGGAGATGACAGCTCCTGACTGTTTGAATGTCAAACTCAG